>PVJH01008164.1:0-67708 GCA_004026705.1 Nesogale talazaci | reverse complement strand
AGGAAGAGGGGAAGGAATGGATAAGCCGATACTAGGGCCTAAAGGGAAAAAGGTGGACGATTGGAGAACAATAATAGAAGTGGACATGTGAGGGTGCTTGACGAGTATGCTTATTTATATATTGTGAAAAACGATGTATGAGCCCTTAATAAAATGATTGGGGAAAAAAAAGAACCCCCAATAAAAATGATTTTTTAAAAAGATATATATGCTATCTAGTGAATTGAAATTGGTATTGGATATTTCTAATCAGAATAACATATGATTTACTATGCCAGGAATGACAAATGAAGAACAATGCTGTTTATTCATTGTCACAAAAGATAGTGTCATTAATTTAGCCAACAGTATAGAATTTATAGCACTCTTGAGAAAATGAATTACAAAAAAAGGTTATACTTGTATAGACTAGCTTCAGACTGCAATATATATATCGTTATTTAATTGTCATCATTCTTACACAGATTGTAACTGTAACTGGATACTATTTACACAAAAATTGGAGTCTGGTGATAGAGCAACACTTTCAATAACACTCATTCAGAAGCAGCTTGCCAGATTAATACATGTCATAAAGACAACAAACTCCAGAACCAAACTCACTGCCACAGTGCCAATGTCCACTCACAGTGTCCCTTTAGGGCAGACTCAAAGTGCCTCTATGAATTCCCAAGACTACACCTCTTTGTGGAAGTAGAACACTCCATCTTTCTCCTGAGGAGAGGCTGGTGGTTTCAAACTGCTGACCTTACAATTAACAGCCCAACTTGTAACCACTACCCCACCAGGGCTCACCATAAGAAATAAAACATGGAACTTATTCGAAGATAGACCACATGCTGGGACATAAGGTGAATCTAAATTAATTTAAGTACATTGATATCATACAGAACTTTCTCTCTGACCACTATACCATAAGGTTGGAAGTCAACAAAAGGAAGATGAAAAAAAATAGAGAAAATAATTAGAGAATGGATAATTCTCTACTGCAAAAGGAGTGTGTACTGACCCAGATCAGAGATGAAATTTAAAAATTTATAGAAATCAAAGAGAATGAAAACATGACATACCAAAAGTTATGGGACACAGCAAAGGCAGTCATCAGAGGACATTTCATAGCAATACAGGCACGCCTGAAAAAGGAAGAGCATCTCATAACTGATATGTTGGCACAGAATTTGCAGCGACTAGAGCAGAGTCAGCAGGACAATCCCACTAATAGCAAAAGAAAAGAAATAATAAAAATCAGGACTGGGATTCAGGAGAGGGAAATAAAACAATGGAAAAACTTAAGAATTAACAAAATTGATAAACCGCTGGCAGACTTAATCAAAGAAAGGAGGGACAAAATTTCATTAGCAAGAATAGGGGATGAAAGAGGGGACATTACCACTGATGCTAATGATATAAAAAGGATAATTACACAGTACTACAAAGGTCTGTACTCCAATGAATTCAACAACTTGCAAGACATGGACAAATTCTTGGAAAAACAATATCTCCCTAGATTATACTCAATGGAGGTCAAGAATCTTAACAGACCCATAACAATAGAAGAAGTAGACAAGGTTATCAAGGGATTACCAACAAAAAAATCACCTAGACCTGATGGCTTTACAGGAGAATTCTATCAAGCATTCAGGGAAGAACTGACATCAATCCTACACAAGCTCTTTTAAAACAAAGAAAAAGATGGCAAACTCCCAAACTCCTTCATCAAACTAGTGTAACACAGATACCAAAACCAAACAAGGATTCCACAAGAATTGAGAACTACAGACCAATATCCCTAAAGAATATTGATGCAAATATCCTTAATTAAATATTTGCCAATAGAATACTAGAGTATATAAAACAAATAATTCACCATGACCAAGTGGGGTTCATACCCGGGATGCAGGGGTGGTGCAACATATGAAAGACCATTAGTATCATTCACCACATTGACATGAAAAATTCTAAGAATCACATGATGATATCAATAGATGCAGAAAAATATTTGACAACATCCAACCAATTCTTGTTTTAGACATCCAGAAGATAGGAATAGAAGGAAAATTGCTCAAGACAATACAAGCTATATATGAAAAACCAACAGCCAACATGATAGTCAATGGAGAAAAGACAAACACTATCCCACTGAAAAAGGGGACCAGACAAGGATGTCCCTTGTCTCCACTCTTATTCAATATCATACTTGAGGTTTTAGCTAATAGCATAAGGCAAAGAAAAGACACCAAAGGTATTCACCTGGAGAAGGAAGAGGTGAAATTATCATTATTTGTAGATGATATGATTTTACATATGGAAAACCCCAAAAGCTCCACAAAGGGATTGCTGGAAATAATAGAGGAGTATGGTAGAGTGGTAGGATACAAGGTCAACAATCAGAAGTCGATCGAACTGCTATATACATTGGATAAGATGATAGAAGAGATTTTAAAAAAGAGGTACCCTTCACAATTGCCAAGCACAAATTGAAATATTTAGGGATATACCTGACTTAAAAAAAAGATCTTTATGATGAAAATTACAGAACACTATTACAAGAAACCAAGAATGACTTCAATAAATGGAAAAATATCCCATCCTCGTGGATCGGAAGACTCAATATAATAAAGATGATAGTTCCACACAAGGCACTATAAAGTTTAATGCAATATCAATACAATTACCCTCATCCTTCTACAAAGAAATGGAAAAATGATTACCAACTTTACATGAAGAGGGGAGAAGTCCAGAATTAGCAGAGAACTCCTCAAGAAGAAAGACATCATGGGAGGGCTTGCTTTACCTGTTTTTAACACATACTATACAGCCACAGTGGTCAAAACATGGTATTGGCATAATGAAAGATACTCAGACCAATGGAAAAGAACTGAAAATACAGAAATAAAAACATCACCTACAGACAACCAATCTTTGATAAGGGTCCAAAAAATATCAAATGGGAAACAGATGCCCTTTTCAACAAATAGCGTTGGAAAATAATGGATATCTGCCTGTAGAAAAATGAAGCAGGACCCTTACATCACTCCATGCACTAGAATAAACTCAAGGTGGATCACAGATCTCAAAGTAAAACCCCGAACTATTTGGGCCATCAATGAGGGATTGGGAACAACCTGAGAACACTGGCACAGATATTACATAGGCTATCAGAAATAGGGAAGGATGCAACCACAGATGAAGCACAAATAGACAAGTGAGACATATTGAAGATAAAACACCTGTGTACATCAAAAGAATACGCCAAGAGAGTAATAAGAGCAGACAGACTGGGAAAACATCTTTAGCAATGACAAATCAGATAAAGGCCTTATAGCTTCCAAAAAGAGCAAAACTAACTGCCCACTGAGGAGGAGGGCAAAGGAACTGAACAGAAATTTCAAAGAGGCAGAAATCAGAATGGCCAATAAATATATGAGAAAATGTTCCTGATCATTAGCCATAAGAGAAATGCAAATCAAAACAACACTAAGATACCACTTAATACCCTCAAGGATAGCCCAATTCAAAAAGTTAGAAAGTAACAAGTGTTGGAGAGACTGTGGGGAGATAGGGACTCTTATCCACTGCTGGTGGACCTGTCGGTATGTATAGCCACTATGGAAATCAATTTGGAGATATCTAAGACAGGTGGAAATTGAGTTACCATATGACCCAACAATTCCCCTACTGGGCATATACCCAGAAGAGGCAAGCAGCAATCCATGACCAGACATCTGTGCCCCAATGTTCATCGTAGCACAGTTCACAATCGCAAGGAGTTGGAAGCTGTCCAAATTTCCATCAACTGATGAACGGGTTAAAAAGCTGTGGTATATACATACAATGGAGTACTACTATGCATCGCTGAAAAATAGTGATGACCATGTGAAGCACATCTCCGCATGGGAAGAACTGGAGGAAATTATGCTAAGTGACATTAGCCAAGCACAAAAGGACATGTAAATATGAGTCCACTGAGGAAAGCTTAATAATAAGTTAAAGAATGTTTAAAGAATTATTATTAAAGAGTTAAGAATAATTTAAGAATAATTTTTAAAATGCAAAAGGGACATCTACAGTATATAGAATATCCTGGGGGAAAGCCCGGGTAGTGCATCAGGGGCCAGACCAAATCCAGGGCTACATATGGTAGCCAACTAGGGTGGGACAATAAGATACCACCTAACACCCTGAAGGATAGCCCAATTTAAAAAGTTAGAAAGCAACAAGTGTTGGAGAGGCTGTGGAGAAATAGGGACTCTTATCCACTGCTGGTGGACCTGTTGGTATGTACAGCCACTATGGAAATCAATTTGGAAATATCTAAAACAGATGGAAATTGAGCTACCATATGACCCAGCAATTCTGGGAGGTGGGAGACAGATGGTGTTATTTTAGAGAGGGAATAGGGCACTAACCCACCCAAGGGGAGGGTATTTTTTATATCTACACAGGAAAAGAGGAACCAAACAAATACAGTGTTCCCGGATGTGAATGCAGCATGACGCTATGGAGTGGAGAACCAATGGAGAGGTCTGAGAGCACAACCCCAACTCCAACTACAGGAGCAGCCGCCTCTCTCCCAGGGGAGTTTGCCTTGGAGGTCAGCACTGAAGCTGCAGGTTGAGGAGAGAGATATACCTGACCAGAACACATGAGAACAAATGAAGGGGGAGGAAGACAGAATGGAGTGCATCCTGGCTCACTGAGCTTTCGGGACGGTATTCCCACTCAGAACAGCCGATACAAAAAGAGGACCATATAGCCAATCCCAATATGAAATACAGCTACCCTCAATGACCCAGGGCTTTTCGGGGTCACCAATGGAGAAACAGGGTCAGGATTATACCCTAATTATACCTTGGAGCTCCAGGTGGAGGACCAAGGATATATTTTGTGGCCAGAGTGCGGCACCCCATCCAACTCAACCAGGATACACTCCTGGAGGTCAATGCACAGAACTTAAACTATTTGCAGGCTTTTGTAGTGTTATTATCTTTGTATTTTTGCATGTAGGTGTATATGTTGGACATTGGGGTATTTTTTTGTTGATGTTTTCTTTTGTTTGGTGGCTTCATTTTGGGATGCCCTTTTTTTTGCATGTTGCTTTCCCTGCAGGTCTATCTGGATGGGGAGGGCTGGATAGGCTGGAGGTCTATCTGGGATGGGGACGACAAGACAGATGGGTGGACGTGGGATGGGGGGGGGGTAGCGAGTGGTTTCAGGGTCAGTGACTGGGTGGGTGTGGGAGGTCTGATAGGGTTTGATTAAGAATAAGGTAAGAGAGAGAAAATATTGAAACCCAAATGGAGGTTGAGTGTGATGGTGGGACAGGAGTTATAGGGAAATAGAGAAAAGAATTGGAGAGTAAGGGGCATTTAGAGAGGTTAAATACAGGCATGTACATAGGTGCATATATTCATATATGATGAGAGGGAAAAGATCAATATGCATATACTTATAGGGTTAGAATTAGGACAGCAGAGGGACATTGGACCTCCACTCAAGTACTTCCTCAGTACAAGAACATTTTGTTCTATTAAATTGACATTCCATGATGTGCATCTCCCTGACATGATCACTGAAAACAAATATGTGCATAAGTAAATGTGGTGAAGAAAGCTGATGGTGCCTAGCTATCAAAAGATGAAGTATCTGGGGTTTTAAAGGTTTGAAAGTAAACAAGCAGCCATCCAGCTGAGAAGCAACAAAGCCCACACAGAAGAAGCATATCAGCTTGTGGGACCAAGAGATGCCAAAGGGATCGATTATCAGATTTGAAGAACTAATAATCATAACATTATATGCTCACTTTCCTGATATGATCACTGATGACAGATATGTACATAAGCAAATGTGGTGAAGAAAGCAGATGATTCCTGGCTATCAAAAGATACAGCATCTGGGGCCTTAAAGGCTTGAAGGTAAACAAGCGGCCATCTCGCTAAGAAGCAAACCCACATGGAAGCACACCAGCCTGAGCAACCATGAGGTGTCAAAGGGATCCAGTATTAAGCATCAAGGACCTAAAAATTATATCATTATAAATGAGGGGGAGTTCAGATTGGGGACCCAAAGCCCATCAATAAATGAAGTGTCATCCTCTTACAGAGGAGTTGCAGTGAGGAGATGAGCCAGTTTGGGTACAGTGTAGTAGTAACGAAATGTACAACTTTCCTCTGGTTCTCAAATGCTTCCTCCCACCCACTATCATGATCCCTGTCCTACCAGACAAATCCAGCTAGATCAAGGGATGTACACTGAAGTCGAAAACATGGGGAAATTAGGATAGAAGATCCCTTGGAATTAGTGGGGGGAGTGGTGATACTGGAAGGGTAAGGGATGGTGGAGTAGAAAGGGGGAACTAATTTCAGGGATCTACATGTGACTTCCTCTCTGGGGTACAGACAATGGGAGGAGAGGTGACATATTGGACAGTGTACAATATGAAGAGGTAATAACAATTTATAAATTATTAGGGGTTCATGGGGGGAGGGGAAGGGGAGGGGGGTTATGGGAAGCTGGAATTTAAAAAAAAGAACTAGAGGAAAGGGGGAAAGAGGAGCTTATGCTGGGGGTTTAAGTAGAAAATGTTTGGGAATTAATGTGGTAACTTGTGTACAAGTGTGCTGAATACAAATGATGTATTGAATGTTATGAGCTATAAGAGCCCCAATAAAATCTATATTAAAAAATAAAAGGAAAGAAATAAAACAGTAAATATATGGCAGTCCCAAGTCACTGTTCATTGGGCACCCTGAAGGTAAGAGAACTGAACCAAACTCCAATGACCAGGGCACATTGTACCTAAGTTGACAGCTCCTAGGAATGTACTCAGTATAGAAAGAAAGGCTACGCAGTTAAACATATTCTCAGCCAGGACTTGGAATCAGTTCATTCTGATTTATCCCTCTCCTGAAAATCTGTCTCTCCACCCTAGATGTACTGAATCAGAATCTACATGTTAGCAAGATCTCTGGATAAGTCTTACAGATCCCTACCTCATTCTTTTATTTATTTTATTGTGACGTGGGTGAAGGGTTTACAGAGGAAATCGGTTTTCCATTCACCAACTTAGACACATTTGTTTCATGTCATGGATTTCAATCCCCACAATTCAGCTTCGCTCACCCCTCTGCCTCCCTGTGTTTGCTGTTTCCATTCCACCTTCTTTTCAAAGTAGTCCTGCCTTCAAAATGGTGTTGTTGAGCAAACGCTGCCCTTTGGTGTCAAGTAGCTAGTGGTTCTAAAGTGAGCCTATCTCCCTAGGACTATTGTTCACCTTTGAGCTATCTAGTTGTTCGGCTGGAAGTTGAGTCATGGGTAAAGGTCAGTCCCAGGTTTGAAGAATGATTCAGGGTTAGAGTCTCAAGGGTCCCACCAGCCTCTATGTGAGGAGTAAACTTAGCCTTTTTCACGTCCAGATGACCTTGATGACATACACATTTTGTGAAACTATGGATTTTGGTTCAGTATATCTAGGACGGAAACGCAAATGCTTAGCAAGTACACCCAGAATATACCAGTTCAACCCCCTGCTTTCATCATTGCCCATGAAGCCCTAGAACATACACCTGTCACGAACATCACCCTGCCGAGGGCCCCCCTCGAGAGCACCCACTCTCTGGCCCCCTCCCAGAGCGCAAGTTCATATCCACAGAGATTGCCACACCGCCAGTCTGGCCCTGAATCACACGTGTGACTCACTTGTCAGCCGATTTCTCTGCAGAAAGCTCTTAGCAGTTAATTTCTGGCTAATTTATTATCCTTCAGCGTGGCCCTACAGCGCCATTAGCTAGGAGCCTGACACGACTGAGTGAAATATTGTCTAATTTATTATCTTATTACTCCTCTGAAACAGGATCAATTAATTACCCATTAAAGTATTTCAGCTGCGGAGATTTATTAGGGGCCCTCTGCATTTTAACAGATGATTAGTTATACATGTTTGTTTGCTTGAAGAGCAGAGACTAGCAAATGAATAGAGGCGATGGAGAGAAGGAGAGAGGAGAGAGGGAGACGGTGCACAGGAGGCAGCTAATGGATGTCCCCTGACTCCGTGGAAATGGAGCAGTCAATGACAAGAATTATCGACTCATTCACTTGCGGTTTTGAGATAACCATATGTACAGGGGAACAGGAGGAGGGGGAGAAAAACCCTCACTCAACTGCTTTTTCCATTCAATAAATTCGCTTCAGAATATATTGGATTGGGGTTTGATGGCTATTTCGTGTTTTGCAGAGTGCTGACACTGGTATGATTCAGTAATTATTGTTTCTTTTAAGTTATTGCTGTAATTTTGCTCTCTAAGATCCCAATCAATTTCTGCCTCTCAAGGGCACGCTTGAAAAGCGATATTTGAAAACAGCCCTCTGATAGATTGTGCTGCTAGACAGTGGCTGAGACAAATAGCCTAATCTGGCACAAATTAGCTTGGCTTCCACAGATAGTTTTATACAGCAATGTAAATTATATTGTCAGGCCTAGTCACTTTCCTGCTTAGAGTGCAGCTAACAAGGAACCATGGAGACATTATTGGTGCTGCCTGCACTCCCCGGGCTCCTACAAAGCCATTTGTAAGGGGAGAGGGGGAGGCGAGGAGAGCGGGAAGAAAGGGGGGAAGAAGGGAGAGAGAGAGAGAGAGAGAGAGACTTACTCTGAGTAGCAAAAGCAAAGGAACCAGGCAGGATTGAGCAACAACTAGGAGGCAAGCAGGAGGCTCCACTCCAGCCCTCTTGGTCTGGACGGAACTAAGCCACACGAAGCAGAAACAGTTGATGATGTGATGAGGGGATCCCATGTGCAGGAGAGACGGGGGTGGGCTCTGCTTGGAAGGTTAAGGTATAGTACTGCAGGCAAGTGCCCTGCTGAGACGCCACCAGCAGGTGGGAGGTGACCTGAACCCCAACTTCACTTCTGCCAGAAGGAATGGTTGGCCCTGGCCTGGCTGTAGAGGAGGAACCAGGAAATGTGCTGAGCTGAGCTGAAGAGAAAGATGTGCTGAGCAGAGCTGAAAGCAAATGTGCTGAGCAGAAGGGGCTGACCAGGCTGCTCAGACCACGCTCGGAAGGGCCTGGCTGGATGCACTGACCGGCACAGGACATGGCCCCTGTGAAGCAGGGAGGTGCTGCAGGCACTTGTGCCTCTTCCACCCACCCTCCAAGCATACTCTGGAGCTAGGCGTGGAGAGCAGTTTATCCTTCACCTAATGCAGAATTTCTGTCTGGCAATAGGAACCCTCGGGAACCAGGTTCCACTCACCTTCTCCAGACACACTCCCCAGCCTCAGCAGCACTGCCTCTCCTTCGTTGGCCCCAAGAACACTGAAGCTTTAAAGGAATGTTTGCTGTGAATGGAATTCGATGTTGCCTTCCAGTATTCCTGAAATACTCTTAGTCGGATGTACCGCTGTCTGGCAAGCTGCTAACATTAAGTTCAGCAGTTCAAACCTACCAGCCACTCCATAAGCTAAAGTCGGGGCTATCTGGCCCCTTAAAGAGTGACAGCCTCAGAAACCCTGTGTAGGGGCCATCCTAATTGGATTCAACTCAGTGGTGGTGGTGGTGGTAGGAGGGGCTTCTTACACCTTTCTATGTAAACGGATACTTGTTTCTCAGTGACTCTGGGTAGGAAGGAGTTTTGTGTCATTACCTCTGATTTGTTTATTTAGGAAGTAAGAGTCATATGCGTGGATAACAAACATGCACCATTAGCAAGAATGATGTCAACCTTCTTAATCTAATCTGATAAAAACATTGTTGTCAGAGAGAAGGGCACTTTTATTACTTAATGTGACAGATAACACATGTCAGATGCTCCGCTTCACTTACACTGTCTAAATTAATGGAATGCTGTAACAAATAAACACACAAAAACTATGATCACTCAAACACAATAGACATTTGTTTCTCTTTTGCACAGGGTTGAAAATGACACCCTGATAAGTGGGAGAGCACTCTTTGCTTATCAGGATGCCATTGGGGAGTGATTGAGAGGCCCAACATCCTTCCATCTTATGGCTCTGCCATCTTCAACTCATGGCTTCTAAACGCCTTGTACTCATCTGCAACATGCTGGAAAGAAACAAACACGGAAATTTACACAGAAGAGTCTACTGTTGTGTTTCATTTTGTGTTGTCTTGGTTTGCTTTGTTTTAATAGATCAAACCTGAAAACAGACCTCATCATTCTGTTCACACTAGATTGATGAGAATTAATCGTAGATGTACTCAGGTGCAACCTGTTGCCTTAGCTGGGCATCTCCTAGCAATACCTTCCCTGTACTATAGGAGATTGGTAAGCATCTTTGATAAGCAGCTTGTCATCTCCGCCACAAACTCTAAGCTTTGTACGGATGAGAAGCATGAGGTGCAATGTCTAATATCACATAACTAGTCCATCGTAGAAATACAGTTTGACAGCATTGGACAGCTAGCAGCAAGGTCGTTAGTTCAAAACTACCAGCTGCTCCACCGGAGAAAGACAGACTCTTCTACTACGATAAAGAATTACAGCCTCTGAAAGTCCCACAAGGGCTACGCCCACAGAGTGCTACTCTGTCATATAGGGTCACTTTGAACCAGAATTGACTCCATAGCAGTGAGATTGTTTGCCTATGAGTTCTGCTGTACAGCAGTCTATGCTTATGTAATATGAAAGAGGATTCAGTCCCAGGGTTGGAGAAGGGCTTATGAACACCCTGCAAAATGCAGATGATACCACCTTGCTTGCTGAAAGTGAGGAGAACTTGAAGCAGTTGCTGATGAAGATCAAGGAGTGCTGTCTTCAATATGGATTACAACCCAATGTAAAGAAGACCCAAATTCTCATAACTGGAGCAATATAGGTAGCATCATGATATATGAAGGAAAAATTGAAGTCCAGGATTTTGTCTTGCTTGGATCTACAACCAATGTTCACCGAAGCAGCAGCCAAAAAATCAAGCAATGAATTGCACTGGGTAAATGCAAGTTTTGTGGCCCAAAACTTCTTTAAGGTGTCAAAGAGAAGGGATGTCACTTTAAGGAATGAGGTATGCCTGACACAAGCCGTGGTAGTTACAATCAACTTATAGGCATATTAAAGCTGGATATTGAATAATCAAAGGAAAATCTATTTGAATTGTGGTGCTGGTGAGGAATTGAAAGTATCTTGGACTGCCAAAAGACCAAATATGTCTTGGAAGAAGTACAAGCAGCATGCTTCTTAGAGGCAACAATGGAGAGACTTCCACAAATGTACTTTAGACATGTGATCAGGGAAGCCCATTCCCTGGGAAAGGACATTGTGCTTGGTTAACTGCAGGGACAGCAAAAAAAAAAGGGCATGCACATCAATAAGACGGATTGACGTAGTGGCTGAAATTATAAGCTTTCTAGTCCTCAAACATAAGAACAGTTGTGGGAATGGTGTCGGACCAGGCAGTGTTTCATTCTGTCGTTCATAAGGTAACTATGAGTCAGAACCAACTTTGTGGGACTCAAACATAATCGGGTGTCAATTTGGGACTTGAGAGGATTAAGAGTTAAGGGGTGGGGTCTAGTCTGTCAATAAGGTCATAGCCAATGAGGCCTCTGTGTGGGCATAACTTTCTCCTGAGAAGTCTGGGAAACCCTGTATTTTCTCCTTGGAGGCGGAAGACAGTTTATCTCTCTGCTTACTGCCTTGGAGACTCTCAACTGATAGGGCTGACTTCCTGTGAAATATCCCTGAGAAGAAGCTACCCTGATGCAACCCTCCTGATGCTGGAGAAACTATGGGGACCCTATCAGCACTGAGATGCTTAGAACATCACTGGATCCATAAGACTTTTCACCCAGTGGCCTGTGGTCTTCCTTCATTTAGCATCAATGCATGTGTTTTGTGAGTCAGAAGACTCATATTGGACTTATGGACTTGATCTAGATGGGACTGGGATGTTTTCTCAATATTCAGTTGCTCTTGTATATAAACCTCTTCCTTATACACACATGAGAGTGTCCATGGGTGTTTCCCTAGTCAACCCAGATTAACGCAAAGTTGATGGCACCAAACAACAACATGTTCACCAAACTAAAACATGTTCACCAAACAAAATCTAACCGGGGGTATAAATGTCAAAGTAAATCATCTTTTTTCATTACTCCCAAGGTAGAGACTTGGTTGGTTTCGAAACATCTCATTCCAAGTGCTTTTAAGGTCCAACGCTGGAAACCAGGAGCCACACCAACCCTTGTACTCAAGGAACAAAGCTAAATTTATGTCCATCAGTAAGATCATGACGATCACTTCCCAATTTTCTAAGTGAAGAAATGGCTTAAACTGTCTTTGCATAGCAAGCCAAGGCCACATTGCTCAAACTCCTCCTACCCCTATCCCTGAGCTCCACACTTATGGATCTCATTACACCTACGGATCTCACTGGGGACTTTCACCCTACAGCTAGAAATAAAATCAAAGCTCACCATGCCCTCCAGGTTGAAAACCTGCCTTAAGTAGCTATCAGCAGAATCTAGAAAGTGGACATTTTGAGAAGCTCCCTCTCCTTTTCCCTGACAGACCCAGAAGTGGCAATACAGAAGTCAGGATAGGTTCAGTTCAGAGGGGAGAAAGATAAAGCCCATGAAGCCAAAGAGTGTGTCCTATTTTATTCATATCCTCAAGGCCTAATATAGGCCTGGAAATCTAATGGCTAAGTAATAAATATCCATCAAATGGATCCATGGATGAATGCATGTATTCTCCATTTGCCTACCAAGAACAAATAATCCAGAAAACCTTCAGGACAGAGAGGAACAAAGGAAGGAAGTTTTCTATTTGTCTTTTGGCTTTTCAGCTATTACTCTGCGTTTTTATTTGAGTGTTTTCTGTGGAGATGATAATATACTTAATAACTCTTCACGGTCTACATAGAACAAATACTGTGCCATTCCATGTGAAATGTAAACTTATTGCAGCTTCTGTGTATATGTTCATTTACCATTTCTCCCCAATTTTTATGTTATAGCCATATGAATTTCATCTACTATCCCATGAATTCACAAGTTATAATTTCTTTTTAAATAGTCATTTGTATAGTGAAGGAATTCAGAAAGGAAAAGATAGTATGTTATATTTACCCAGATATTTACCATTTTTTATGCTCTTTATTCCTTCCTGAAGATCTGCTTTTCCATCTGGTATTATTTCTCTCTAGCCTAAAGAGTTTCTTTTAGCATTTGTTGTAGTGCAAGTCTGCTGGCAATGAATTTGCTATTTTCTTGTATCTAAAAAAAAAATGTTTTTATTTTGCCTTCATTCTTGAAGGATATTTTCACTGGATATAAATTAGGAGTTGACAAGGTTTTCTTTGTTTTTCGTTTTTGTTTTATCTTTCACCACTTTAAATATGGCCTTCCTCTGTTTTCTGGCATCAATTGAATCATTGTACCCCTGTGTATATTAGGACATTTTTCTCTACTGCTTTCAAGATTTTCCCTTCATCTTTGGTTTTTCATCAGTTTGATGATGATTGCCAAACATGGTATTCTTCATATTTATCCCACTTGGAGTTTACTGACATTCCTGAATTTGTAAATGTATCTTTCAAAAAATGTGGAAAATAGATTCATTAATTCTTCAAATAATTAGTTTATTCCATTCTCTCTCTCTCTCTCTCTCTCTCTCTCTCTCTCTCTCTACTCTTTTGACGCTTTAATGACCTGTAAGTTAGACCTCTCGATTTTGTTTCAAAAAGATCTGGCAGTCTTTCCTCCACTCTGTTCTTAAGATTAGACGGTTGTGTCTAATCCATCTTCACATTCACTGACTCTTTCCTCTGTCATCTCCAGTTGGCTTTTTAAAGTTATTCAGTGAGCATCCTATTCAGATATTACATTATTCATTTATATGTCATCTTATTTTGATGGTTACTCCTTCTTCACTGAAATTTTCTAATTTTTATTCATGTCAAACATATTTTCTATTCAATGGAGACAATTGCCATTATGTGTTTATGCTTCTTACAATCTAATTTAAATATTTCGACCAAGTGGGTATCAATCTACATTGATTGTATGTTCTCTTTTAAAATCTGGGGATAAGTCGAAAGGTTTTGCTACAAAATCATAGAAACTTTTATCCCACAAAACTAACAAAATTGGAAGCTTTGGTTTGTCAGCGTATCCTCATCTATGTCTGCACACATTTGAAGGTAGTGCTTCCATCTCTTGAACCCTGCCCTGAAGAATGCTGCATACTTCAATTCATACCATGTCATTTGACTTCCTGTAGGGATTAAAATTGTGTTGCGGTGAAGTGGCTTTGGGGAAGATAAAGAAGTTTGAACAAGTAAGATGAGTGTTGTCAGGTGGAGAGAGTATTGCTTCCCAATGGAATTCTCCTTGGAACCCTGAAAAAATAAGCAGGTGCATTGTAGTGGTATTAAACAATTCTTTGGCATAACTTTCCTGGCTTTGCCCTAACAAATGCAATTTTCAATTTTCTTAAAGGGTCTTTATAATAAGACTGCTATGCCCTCTAAGAAGATATACCAAGGTTACCCCTTCAGAATCTTAAAAAACAGTCACTAGCACCTTGGTAGCTGACCTCTCTGCCTTGAACTTAACTGACCCAGCAGAACCCTTTGGAAGCCAATGGGTTTTTACATCTTTGTTGATTGTTGTTGTTGTTGTTGTTGTTTTTCCTGAAGGCACTCTGATGAGACTACAACAAGACTATTACTGTGAGAACTTGTCTGCAACGCTCCACTGATTGCATAAACACCTTTGAACACAATTAGTTTAGAATAGCCCATGCCTGTACAAAGTGGAACACTAGTAGCAATACTTTTTTCCTCCCCTCACAGATAATGTTTTTCTAGTTTTTTGTGTGTTGAATTATATTCTGGACATCATGAATGAATTGTATTCTGAACATTGTGAATGTTATGGTAGCTCTGGATTTTATTATAGTCCTCTGAAGAGTGTTAATGTTGTTGTTTTTGTTCTTGTTCTTATTGCAGGGAATGACGTTGGTTACACTCAAATTGCAATTCTATTTCCTAGGTGGCAGCTCAAATCTCAGCTTTTAGTTCTTGGGGTAGTTATATAATCTGCTGTCAATTTGAGACGATTAAGAGTAAAGGGGTGGGGGACTGAGCCCCAGTGGCACAGTGGTTGTGCATGGGACTGCGGCTCACTGGGATGGAGGTTCAATTCCATCTCACAGGAGCAAAGGCTGGGCCTCCTATTCCCACCACCAGAGAGCAGTGATGCCTAAAAAAACTAAAAAAAGAGTGAAGGGGTGGGGTTTATCCTGTCATTCAGGCCACAGCTTGACGACCTCATTTAGAGGTGCTAAGGAGATAGATAGCTCACTGGATGTGGGACACGCACTCACTCACTCCCTGCAAGACATTTCAGATGAGAAGCCACATGAAGCTACCCTGATGCAGCCAGAACCCTGGAGTTGGAGAAGCCACATGAAGAACCATACCAGCACTGAGATGTTTCCACTGCCACTGGATCCCCAAGACTTTACACCCACTGGTCTGTGGTCATCCTGCATTTGACAAAATTGCACGTGTTTCATGAGTCTGAAGAAGACTCTATAGATTGGTATCAGACATATGGACTACTAATAGGACTTATGGACTTGATCTGGACTGGGCTGGGATGTTTTCTTAATGTACAATTACTCTTTATATAAAGCTCTTTCATATACACATATAAGGATCTCTATGAATTTGTTTCTCTAGTCTAACCAGACTGACACCGTTCTTCTATCCTTAGCTGAGTTGTTTGTATTCTGTCCCACACATTCTTGACTAAAGAGTCAACCAAAAGTTTGGGTGAAGTTTAAAAGGAGATATTATGCTTGCTGAAAATCTTGTCCTCTAATCCATTGAATCGGAAAGTCTACAGGTTTTCTGTAGGCTGTAATTAAAGATCGTAATAGATGAAAAATTTACCCTGTATTTTTTCTTTTCTTCTAGATACCAGCTACCTTGAAGACTCTATCAGCTTTTGTTCACTTTCAAGTGCTTTCAACTTGTTTGTTTGTTTGTTTTGTCAAGGTTTTACAGTTGTTATCAATGAGAGCTTTGATCTGATAGAAGAGTACAGTCATACCAGAAATGGAATTCCCCCAACATTTATTGGAAAGGGGGAAAAAATGCAACTCCTTCAACAAGAACACATTTCATGATTTCTTGGCCTGTTGCAGCTTACAAACTTTCCAAATCATTCAAAGATGAAAAAAAAAAGATGGAAATGGGGAAAGAGTTGACATACAGCTATCACTTCAGACATTATTGAAGCTTCAGTTTGCATCATTACATCATCATTCATGTCTCAAGAAGCTCGTATTGAGTGTTCACTATGTGCCAACCAGTGGAGCCAACAAGAGACCTTAATGGGTAGTATATGTCAAAACTCTTTCAACTAAGATAAATACAAATAGATGATTTCCCCCACACCACCCAATGCATGCTTACTAATAGCTACAGTTTTCAGGTCCAAATGTGTCCTATACACTAACTTTGATCATCATAACAGTGCCACAAAAAGGGTGTTTTTGTTATCTCCATGTTGCATGGACAGTGTTGCAAAGTGGAAAATATCTGGTGTAATCAAATCAGGCCTGGGTTTGAAGCATACCATTAATACTAGCCAAATGACTACTCTAAAGAACATCAGTTAACATGATAAGCCCACATCAACTTAGCTCTACACTTAGCATTCAAAGTTGTAATGATTGCAAATAACAGTCATAGAATACTTAGCAGAGCTGCTGGCTCACAATAAATCTTACAGAAGAAGAAGAAGAAGAAGAAGAAGAAGAAGAAGAAGAAGAAGAAGAAGAAAGAGAGAGAGAAAGAAAAAAAGATCATCATCGTGCTAATTCCAACTCACAGGGCAGAATAGAACTGCTTTTTAAGATTTCCGAGGCTGGAAATCTTTACAGGAGCAGATAACCTCATCTTGACTTGGTGGCACTGCTGGTAGGTTTGAGTAGCTGGACTTTTGGTCAATAGATCAATGTTTAATCCACTGTGCTACCAGAATTTCTTTGAAACTTGACACAAATTTTCTTAAGAGGCAAAAACACAAGACTCTCAGATTGGTTTAAAAAAAATCTCTCTTATGACATTATCTGAATTGTAGGCCTTTGTGGTAATTTATACTGAGAGTTCTTTGGATGGGGAGGCACCTACTCTTGCTGGAGGTGTTGAGATACCCAAAATGACAAGAAAAGATATACTACCTGTTCTGGAGATGTAGAGCTTGGGTAAGATCCATCTGATACCCACTTTAATAAAAAAAAAAAAAAAACACTTACATGGTTCAGATCTGGTGGGAAAGGAAGAAGAAAAAAAAATTTTTTGGGGGGGCATCACTACTCTCGGTGGTGGGAGTAGGAGGCCCAGCCTCACTGCTGGAATTGAACCTCCGTCCCAGTGGGCCGCAGTCCCATGCACAACCACTACGCCTCCGGGGCTCAGCCCGGAAGAAGAAATTTTACATAGATATTTAAAGCTTTCTCAAGTCCATCATAAAATCAACAGATCTCTGATCCTTTCTGTGCATAAGAAAGAGTCAACCTGGATATTATTCACATATTTTTATTTCTTGCATTTTGATCTAATCCTGAGCTATAATATTACCCTGTCAAACATCATCATTAGGTCCAATATTCTTAAGGTGTCTATACAGACCTCCCACTCCTACATTGTTATTTAAAGTGATCATAGAATTCACTGGAGGGCAATAGCTAGTCTGTTGGCCAGATTCCAACTATCTCCTATACAGTATAACATTTTGTTATCTCGGATTATTATCCCATGGTTATCCCACATGATGACTTACATGTTGATGTAGAACCTTGGTAACACCACCAGACATATTGGTATTTCTATCCATGATTTTTTAATGCAACAATTAGTTTTCAAATGCCACTCTGTGTCAGACATCGAAGCTAGGGATATGCATAGTTGCATTTCATGTTCTCTACAATGGCAGGATACAGTGGAAAGGACCTGAACTCCTAAGTCAGAAGAATTGGACTCAAGTTCTGGCTCATTCAATGATTAGCTGGAAGAGTTTGACTATATCACTGAACCTCCCTGAGCTTCAGTTTGTACTCATGGGAGAAAAGCCTGGTGGTCTGCTTCTGAAAAAGCAGCTCCCAATACCTGTGTGGAGCACAATTCCACCCTGACACACAGCGGTCGCCATGAGTCAGAACTGGTGGTCTGATGGCAACTAGCCATTTGTTTGTTTGTTTGTTCATTTGTTTGTTTTCAATGGGAATCATTTCTCTGATATTTCTACCTGCCAGAGTCTTGTGGTGGTCCAATAAGGTAACATAAATAAAAACATTCAAATTATAAATTATCTTTATCTGGTACTATTATTTCACGTGACACCTCCACTTATTACTAATTGATTCCTTCGCTATAGAGTTCTAACAATGTTACAGGCAGAGTTGTTGTTAGTGTTATAATATGTAAGCACCAGATCATTATATATAGGCTTTTCATAGAGCAGTACTGGGTAAATAAATAACTTGAAGGTAGTAATTAGGCTTTTCCCATATATTTGCATGTGCTTTATTCATCAAACAAATAGGGAGTCTCTGTTTCTTGGAGCTTATAACATAGTCAGAAATATAGATACTGGTCATTCAATTACTGAACTGATGGATGCTGTTAAATAAGTATAAGGTACTGTAAAAAAAAAAAAGAGTCCTGGTGGTGTAGTGGATTAAAAACCAGACTGCTAACCATAAGGTCAGTGGTTCAAACCTGCCAGTCACTCCATGGAAGAAATATGAGACTGCTCCTGTGACGGTTATAGCCTCAGAAACCCTCAGGAACAACTCTGCCCTGTGGAGTCACTATGAATTAGAATTGACTCATTGGCAATTGATTTTGTTTGGGGTCTGGAAAGTAAATAAGGAGGAAAGGAAAGAAGGTTCTAAAATAAGGAGGAAAACTCCAAAGGAGAAATAGTGGACAGTGAAGTAAATGGCAGAGGGACGAAGAAGCATTTTAACAGAAAGAATAATATGTTTGAAAAATCATTATCAACAGCCAATGTTAAGAGTTGAAATAAATCCAACATGTCAGGGTTGTAGAGAACCAAGGTCAGAAAGGCATTAGATAAACTACTGATACTGGCTGTAGTCAGAGCAGACAAGGTCTTCTAGGGCACATTAAGAATTGGGGTAAATGAAACCCTTTGAAGGGTTTTAAGCAGGAGTAATAAGATTATATTTCCATTCCTATAATGTAACACTGGCAACAGAATGGGGAGTGGATTAGAAAGGACAAGGATTGATGCAGGAAAGCTAGTTAAAAAGCTTTTATGATGACCCAAGGAAGAGGTTATGGGTTCTTGGACAAAGCTGGTGAGAACTGGATAGAGAAATGACTGGGTTTTAAAGATACTAAAAAATATAAATGACAAATGTTAGGAAAGGATTGGATGTATGGCAATGAGGGACAGAGAGAACTCAGGAGTGACTCCAGGTTTATGGCTTAAGCAACCCGTGTGGATAATGATGATACTAAAAGAGCAAACTGTTGGTGAAGCAAATTTAAGGTGAGAGGTAAGAAGCACCCTTTTAGAAATACTAAGTCTGATATGTTTGTGGCAGAGACAGCTAATTATCATCCAAAATTCTTTGGGGGCATCTGGAAAGAAAAGGGAAGAAAAATACAGACTTTGACCACAATAGCCTGTTGGATAAACTTTAGCCCTGGGCCTTGAGTCATTTTAATAGACTTCCTTAAATCCCTATTTTTTTAAATCAAGGACTTTATAGCTCACAGTAGAATGCTTCTAAGTTTTCATTAGATATAGGGCTGTCTAGCTACTACCCCATTTCTCAGCATAGCTATCAAATAGGTATGGACACATGGGATAAAATGCATGTGCCATATTCTTTAGAAACAACTGCCTATATAGCTACAGATATGCATATATGTAAATATATTAATTTATAATGAAAGGGGTGGAAGTCAATGTACATATATTTATATGTTAAGAATTAAGTTGACAGACTTTGGGCCTCTACTCAAGGCCTCCCTAAACACAAAAACACTTTGTTCTAATTACCTGGCATTCTGTGATATTCACCTTCCCAACATGATCACTGAAGACAAAATGGGTGCATAAGCAAATGTGATGAAGAAAACTGATGGTGCTCAGCTATTAGATGATATAGCACTTGGGGTCTTAAAAACTTGAAGTTAAACAAGTGGTCATCTAGCAGGGAAGCAACAAACGCCTCATGGAGGAAGCACACCAACCTGTGTGATTATGAAGTATTGATGGAATCAGGTATCGAAAAATCCCAAACAAACAATTATATTGATGTGAATGAGGGGAATTGCAATGGAAACCCAAAGCCCATCTATAGATATTTGGACATGCCTCCACAGAAGGATTATAAGGAAGGGACAAATCAACCTGGGTGCTGTATAGCACCAATGAAACACACATTATTCCTCTAATCTGAATGCTTCCCCACCCCCCACACACACCAGTTTCCTTACTACAAAGGCCCAGTTCTACCCTACAAATCTAGCTAGACTAGAATACACACATTATGTGGTAGTCACCAAATCTGGTGTCAATTTGAGGATTAAGGGTGTAGGGATGAAGTCTAGCCTGTCAATCTGGAGATAGCCTATGAGACTTCTGTGTGGGCATGGCCTTCTCTCCTGAGAATTCTGGGAAATCGAGTAATTCCTTCTTGGAGGCAGGAGACATTCTCTCTCTCAGTTTACTCCCTTGGAGACACTCGACTGAGAAGGCTGACTTCCTGGGAGTCATCCCTGAGGAAAAACCCCATCAACCCCTTCCAGTTCTCTGAAGCCAGAGAAGCCACAGAAAGACCACTTCCAGCGCAGAGATGCTTCTACTGCCACTGGATCCAAAGAATTTTTACTCACTGGCTTGTGGTCATTCTGCATTTGACATCATTGCATGTGTTTCATGAATCTGAAGAGAACTTTATAGATTGGTATCAGACATAGGGGCTAATATCAGATTTATGACCTTTGACTGGACAATGTACAATTACCCTTTGTATAAAACTTTCTCATATATATGTGTGCTTATGAATTTGTTTCTCTAGTCTCCTCAGACTGGCACATGAGTATAGATAATAGCTCGACACATGGAATTCAGGACAGAGAAAAACCTCAGAACAGTAGTGGGAGTAGAGAGGTCATGAGTGTAGGGATATGATGGGGCTGGAGGAGGGAGGGGAATAAAGGGGGAACCTATCACAAGATTGAATATATGGCCCACCTCCAGAGGGGTGAATAACAGAAATGTGGGTGAAGGGAGACAACAGATACTATAAGACATTGTATAACAACAATAATATAAAATTGATCAAGGATTCATGAGGGTGGGAGAGGGGGGTAAGGAGCGGAGAAAAAGAAGAACTGATACCAAGGGCTCAAGTAGAAAGTAATTGTTATAGAAATGTCGATGACAACATATGTAAAAGTGAGCTTAATACAATAGAATGATGGATTGTCATAAGATTTGTAAGAGCCCCTCCATAATAAAATGATTAATAAAAAATAAGAATAAATAAAACAGTTGCTTGTCCTCAGTATCCTCTTCCCTCTACACCCAAACTGGAACCAGTGCTGTTGAGATACACTGCATGATGTGGACGGGGACAACAACCTTGGTGGTAGAATAAAAAATATTCAGAAATGTGAGTACTTGGAAGACTCCATAAAGTTGACCTACCTGCCCTCTCTGGAATGAACAGAAATTCTGAATAATCATAAGGAAAAAGGCCAGTCTCATTTTGTGTTCTCTGTTACTGCCAAGCTATCAAATGGAGCTCTCAGGTAGGAAACTGGGTAGAGACTCCTCAGCATTAAAGGGCAAATAGACCAGGTAGTCTGAACAAAAAAGAGAATAGGATGAGGAGGCAGATACTCAAAGTCCTAAAGGCCTAGTCAACTACCGACCCCAACCTGATGAAGCAAACTGAAAGTGACCAGAAGGAGAACAAGCCCTGGGAAAGCATGGTTGCAGAATGAAGTGGCCAACTGTTGGGGGAGGAAGCACACAAAATAGGCTTCCATTAGGTGTGCTGCTTGGAGCTCATTGTTGACCTTGATGAGCAGTTTCAGCAGCATAGAGCCTTTCCCACATGGACAGAGATGCAATGGAAGTGATGAGCACAATAATGTAAGCATTCAGAAAGTGGGGGTAGAAAGGGGTAACTAACTAAGGACTATGGTAGATGCAGCATTTTTGACACATCTTTAAGTAGGAGAGAGACATATTTTCGTGCTAACAATAATGCCTTAGCTATCTAATTACTGCTATCCCAGAAATACCACAAGTGAGCTGTTTTAACGAACAGAAATTTAATTTTTAAAAGAGGGCAAGAAGTTTGAATTCAGGGTACTAACTCTAGGGGTGACTCCTCTTTGTCTGCTCTGGGGGAAGGTCCTTGTCTCTGTGAGCTCCTGCAAGATCTTCATTTGTCTCGGCACCTCTCTTCCCTCATCGCTGCTTTTAACTTGCCCGGTTTAATCTCTTTTCTAGCTCAAAAGACATTGACTCTAGATATACCTTATACTAATCCAGCCTCATTAATGGAACAAAGGCAACCAATTCCCAAATGAGATTATAACTCCAGGGATAGAGATTAGGATTATAATACATAATTCTCTACCTTCTGAGCCTGCTAAATGTGCTCTTGCCACATGCAAAATACATTCACCCCATGCATCACTCTAAACGTCTTAAATCAACTCCAAGTCTGAAATCTCACCTTCTGAATCACGTAAATAAAATATGGGTGAGAATTTAGGTGCACTTCAATTCCTCTTCATTGGCGAACCTGTAAGACCTAGAATATAAATGATCTGTTCCCAAAATACAATAGCAGAGCTTATATAGAGTAGGTATTTATATTAGGAAAAGAATGGATAATAGGCAAAAAGGAAGAGCAAAACCCAGTAGAAGATATTATATTAAGATTGAAAACCAGCCTCTGTTCACTGAGAGCATCTGGGCAAAGGTCACACTCTCTGAACTCTGGGTCTTGGCCTTGCCCTCTGGATTTGGTATGAAGACCCTCTCAGCCCTGCTCTTCTGGTCTGCATTCCAAACCCAGCGAAAGAGCATCTCTGCTCATCAATCCTTGGATGGCCTCATCCTCTAATCCATCTTAGTGAGAACCCTATGTCTTTGGTCTCAACAGGTTCTTCTGTCTTCTGCCTGTTGATCAGGGCAACCTGGCCACTTAGCTTTGGATTGTGATCCCAGCTTCCACCTTAACTATACTCTGGCACCAAGTTAACAAAGGTGTGATTCTTTCAAATCTAGGAGACTATGGCCCCCTCTTTGAAATGAGAAAGACCCTGCTTCTCATGCTACTCCCACCCATTTTACTGATCTCCTAACTCTTCCAGGATGGATCTTTTCTGTTCTTGAAGGTCAACAAATGGAGCTCCTTTACCCTGCTTTCTGCCTGTAGACATCCAGTCCAACAGCATCCCTTTCTTTTGTTGCTTCTCTGTGTCCTTCAGTCTACACTGATGGACCCTCTGCTGTTATGGTTGGTTAGCTCCACTAGTCAGAGTCTTCACCTCTTTAACAAAAGATGATATAATCATTTCCACGGTAAAAGGTCTAGGACATGCATCTTTAGTTTGTACAGTAGAACTTTCCAAGTGTGTAAGTTTTATTTCTATAGTTCCTGTTAAATATCATTCATCTCTTTCCTCTCACATTTTACTCTAAGTCTTAAGGACCAATCACATGGCACCTTTAAGATTTTGCTTAGAAAGCATATAGCAAAAAAAGAAAGAAAGAAAGAAAACATATCAGCCAGATATTCAAGTTCATCCCTTACAAGTTCCACTTTCTTGAGTAATTTGAACATCATTCAGACAAGTTCTTTGCCACTGAATAAAAGCACTACCCTTCCTTCGTTGTCCAATCATATGTTAATCATTTTCTTTGGAAGCTTCAACAAAAGCACATTTAATGTCCACATTTCTGTTGCTGGTGCCATGAGATAAAGGAGATTTTCTCTAAACCTCTTTGTAGCTCCTTGTTAGCTCACACCAGAATCATTTTTCACCTCCATAATTCTACCACCAGTCTCTTCAAGGTACCCTAGACTTTATTATTAAATCAAAATCCATTGCTATCAAGTTTATTCTGAACCATAGCAACCTTATATAAGGTTTCTGAGACTAACTCTTTATGAAAGCAGACAGCCTCATTCTTCTCCCAAGGAGAGGTTGGTGGATATGAACTGCCAACCTTGAGGTTAGCAGCCCGACACCTAACCCACAGTACTACTAGACTTTTCTATTAGACACCCTTTCAGCTTCTAATTATTATCCAACTCCAAAGACAAGTCCACATGGTAGATATTTATAAGAGTAGCACCCCACCCTTATAATATACCCATATTAGTTATCTAGTGCCTCTTTAACAGAAATACTACCAACAGGCAGCTTTCACAAACAGAAATTTATTTTTTCCACATTTTAGAAAGTGCGAAATCTAAATTCAGAGTGCCAATCTTTTGGTTTTCTGTTTACAAAAAGACCCTTATTTCTGTGAACTGATACTCCTGGGATCTCTTGATGGGGCTTGGCAGCTCTCTTCCCCTACCTCTCTGCTTCTTCCATTCCCTGTCTAGTCTCTCTTGTATCTCAAAAGACTTCGAGGCAAGATGCATCCCACTAGAAACCAGCCTCACCAGCATAATAAAGATAGCCAGTTCCCTAAATGGATTATAACCACAGACATAGAGGTTAGGATTTACAAAGCATACTGTCAGAGGACACCATAAAGAATAACATTATTTATATAACAAATCATAATAATAAACAAACAAGAATTGCCAGTGAGTTGACTCCAAATCTTGGTGAGTAGCTCCCTGTGAGTGGGAGGATATGTTACTCCAGATCTTCTAGAGCAGGGGTCGGCAAACTCTTGACACCAAAGAACCAATCCTGTCCCTCCTAACAACTTCAAAATCACTCAAGAGCCTCACATGTTTTTCCAAACGAATGAAATCACCGTGATCTGAAATAATGACCTTCAAATGTTTTCAATGTTACTTTAGAGCCACACGTTCACACTGACCGAGCTACAGATGGCTCATGAGCTGCAGTTTGTCAACTGTGGGTCTAGAGAAACAAATCCAGTGACGCCCATATATGTATAAGAAAGAGTTTTATATCAAGAAGCAATTATATATCAAGTAGGCCTCCCAGTTCAGTCTGGTGCTAGTCCGTAAGTCCCTCTGCTGACTCAAACAGCCACATTCAATGACACAGAAAAATCATAAGCCAGTGGGTGCAGAGTCTTGTAGATCCAAAGTTGGTGGAAATATGGCAGGGCACCAGCAGGTCTCAGTGTTGGGTGACCCTCATGGGGGACACCCTTCAAGACAGGCAGAGAGCTCCAACAGGCAGGAAAGTCAGGAAAGGCAGAGGGGCAGACAGAGGCCAGTTCCTGGAGTCCCTCCTCTGACACAAAGAGTTTATGACATCCAGAAGTCATCAACTGCAACTTCATTGACAGATATGACTCCATCCCTAGCCAGGACACCATCCTTATCTATCTCGGTATAAACTGTGCTCCATAGAAAGGTCAACTACTGATCTTTTAGGTGCAAATTTCCAGGCCTGGCTTCTGAGACACCTCTGGGTGGATTCAAACTGCCAATTATTCAGTAACCAATTATTAGTAACCAAGAGCACAATGACTTATGCTACCCAGGGACTCCAAGATAAAGAAACATGAAAATAAAGTATAGTTCTAAGTCACAAGTTGTTGAGAAAGAAGCTGAGGGTCTGGAGCAAAAGTGGAAGAACCAGTCGAAAGGGAAGAGACGCATGGCTTCTATGTTACCAGGAGGGAAAGAGTTTGTCCAATCATACATCTGTTCCACTAACTTCCAGGTTCATAGCCCTTTTTTATCATCTTACTAGAAAAGTCAGTTACCAAATCAGTCAAGTGGGACAAATCGGAGTTTTTGAATAGCATTTATAATCTTGATCTAGCTTTTGCAGAGTTTTGAAGCCAACCTATTTCAGTGGATGGTTGAAGTTGAAATTATCTACACTGTGTTATATTTACTAATGCTGGTATACATGCAAATGTTGATTCAAAATTTAGAATAAATTTGGAGGGTAAGAATTTCATAGAGCTTTTGTTTGGACACTGAATAAATAGTCCAAGTTTCAATTAACTTAAAACTAGAGACTTTACAAAGCAATCATTTGCTTTACCAAGAAATTCACTTCTTGATACCTTGAAATAATGGGCTACCCTAAAGTATCCAAGATGTTGACAAAAATGCATGTCCAAATTGTGAATGCATTTATCATTTTGAATTATTACCATAAAATTGAGCTGCTTCCGGTGTCTCAAGAGGCATATCCAGCAAATAGAGTCAAAAACCCAGATTCTTCCCAATCAATGAGAAGATATATCCTGTCTGAAGAAGCTATCCATTATGGAACTCTTTCTGAGACTTCTACAGACTGGAGGGTGGAGGAGTCATGGGGACAAGGAGCCAAGAACTCAAACCTGACTACCCAGTTGGATAAACTCTGCCCCTATTCCTCGGGTTCTTTTAATAGATTGACTTAATTTCTTATCATTCTCTCATGAGTTGACAAAGGACAGGACCTACCTATTTACCCTGCCCCTGGGGTGAGTTTCTCTTTGAGGCTAAGAAGCGATTATGGGAAGGAAATCTGCAGCTCTGCAAGCCCTGGCGCCAGGTTTGATGAGAACTGTAAAAACTACCCTACCATGTCCTTGGTCTCTGAATGATGAGTCTGTTCACCCTTTGTGGCCCCTGTCAGAAAATGTAACTAAGACACACTGACAGTTCCTGGCGAGCTGTGTTTCCCTCTTCTGGGTCACTGCAAGTGACCCACAGGAACACAGCTCAGATGACTTGATGGTTTAGAACCCCAGCCTTCTGTCTTCTTCTACCTTTGGGCTCATAGAAACACAGGAATCCATAAAGAAATGATCTAATCCCATCCCCTCATTTTGTAGAGTGACTTGAAACAGGAACAAGCTGCCCGAGATCATAGGGCCAAGCAGTTGGCTGGCAGCACTTTTGCCACCAGGGATCTGATCTCCTGGTTCCCAGTGCAGGATGCCCTTAGCAGGTACCATCACGTTCATTCCAACCCATGGCAACCCCATCCATGTGCATCAGCGTGGAGGGGTGATTTTCCAAAGTCAGTCGCCCAGGATTTTGACAAGGCACCTCTGTATGGAATCACACCTCTAACCTTTCCATTAGTAGCTGGGTTCCACATTTAAACCACTCAGGATTACTGGGTTTCCCTGAAAGACCTTCACATTAAGGTAGTATCTGCTTTTCCAACCTTTGAGCCCAGCAAGTTTTACTCGTCTTAGGTGTGTAGAAAGGAGAAGACTATGCCTATGTTTGTTCATAAGCATTTTGTTCCCCCTTTGATCAGAGGTTAGGGCACTGGGATCCATCCTTCCTGGGTGACATCTGCCAGGCATTAAGTCCTGTGGTTTTATGCAAAAATAAACAAATGAGATCACAGAGACATGAACAGCAACTTCAGTGCACTACCTTCTTTAATAGCATCTCCATCCGGGTCCTAGGAGAGGGCTCCAAATGGAGGTATTTGCCTGATGGCCCCCCTTTTCCATTTCACAAGGGTCCGCTAGGCCTGCCAGTTCCATTCAGTACACACCCCAGCTTGAAAGCGAGAGTTAAAAACAGACCCCAGGAGTGACCTCTGACCTCAGAAACAGGAGCATCACTTCCAGGTCCCTTTCACAAGTCTCTCAGGGGTGTGCGCACATATGTTTATGCATGCACAGGCACAACATGCACACAGGCGCGCGCGCACAGACACACACACACACACACACACACACACACACACAGCCGCCAAGCCAGGCAAAATGGGAAAAGAGCCTATGCAGGAGAGGAGAAAATGTCCCCTTTCTATCTGCAGGCTGCCTCCAGCGAAAGCATTCCTAAATACGACCGGTTAAATATATTGCTGCCATTACACTCTACAAGAAACACATTCCATAAAAACGAAGGTGCCGTAAATTATACAAATATGATGCTAACAAGCCAGGAAACGCGCCGCTAATGAGGTCAGCTACAGAACTCCCGCAGCGCTGCAAATCATGTGCCAATCCTGCATATGAGGTACGCGGATGGCGTTGGGTCAGCATTTTCTGAGCGTGTTTGTAACCTGCTGTTTGGTGTATGGTTACACAGGTAGATAAAACGCCTCTACGTCTCCCCCCACAGCAAGCCCCTCCCCAACTTGGTTTATGTGTCAAATACCCAAGTCACCTGAAGAGCAAGCTCCGCATTAATGTACCTGACTATTATGCCCATTGTTCTCCCGTTTGGAGTAGAGAATTAGTCACTCAGATGTGTAAATATTGGTTACAGTTTTGAAGCATGCAAGCTTTGTGTTCTATCAGTCCCTTTCCTGGAGGAATTATGCATGCTGTTGGCACCAGGCTTTGTACACACTGTATTTGCTGAAGCTCTAAAAATCAAATAAACATGTTCTCGGCTCCTGAATTATTAGTCCATTCACCATCTTTCCCCGTTAGGGGCGGGGAGAACAATAAACACGCCGAAATGTGGCATTTAGGAACTGCAACAAGATTTCTGCTTGGCATTTACAAGCCAGAGAACAATCGAAACACCCTTCCTTTGCCTTTGTCAAGCGGCTGTCCGCCCACAGAGCCAAGTCATCTCTGAAATCGCTCCTGACATCTTGGCCAACCAGATTCTACTCACCCAGGGGCCACGTGCTGACTCTGCCTCCCAGGCTGGGGTCTCATGCTAACTTTGGGGTTGCTCCCAGGAGCGGAAGAAGTCAAGGACCGATGTATTCAACAAAGAAACCCACGGCCCCAGAGGCCGAGACTGGAGCCACATCTTTCAGAGCACCCAGCTTCCCTCTGAGTGCTCCCTAAGTCTCCGCATCCTATCCTAGGTTAAGTTGAGTAGAAGTCAAAGAGATGTAGGGCCGTGCTCAAAATGGGGGTGATGTCTCTGACCAGATTCTGACTCGTAGTGGCTTTTATGCGTGAATCAAACTGCCCGGGCCTGTCATCTTTCTGGGAGCAGGTCATCAAGATTCTTCTCTTGAGGAGTCTCTGGGTGGGTTTGAACCAATGACTTTTGGGTTAGTAGCTGAGTACTAACCCATTGTGCCACTAGGTCTCCTTATTCAAATGGTTCTATTGACCTATTATACCCAACCCCACCACCATCAAGTCATTCCAACTCATAGCCACCCAATGTAAGATACCCAAGTCTTTGTAAATCTTGATGTGAGCAGAGTACCTCATCTTTCTCCACTGGTGCCCCTACTGGATTTGAACTGCCAAACCCCCCTTACCCGTCAGTAGTCACCCAGTTTTAAAAACTAATTCCCTAGTTTCTTGGTGCAGTGTTTTCCTTTGTCTTTCTGTTCCAGAATTCAGAGCAAGTAAGTCACTGAGGTGAGTGACTATAAAAACAACAATAATGAGGAGTTTAATGTGAGATGCACAAAAGAACGTGAAGGGAACATTTAGCAGATTTTTTTAAAATTCGGGACACTATCTCCTGCATTCCCCCATGTGAAGCAAGGTATTTATGGCCCAGCTTAAGTCTGGAGCCAGCATCGGGGGTGGGAGGTAGCTTTTTCCTGCAAGGCCTGGCCCAGTCCTCGTCTCAGACACCTGTTTATACTCCATCGCGGAGGTTTTATTGAGTCTGTATTCTCTCCAGTCTAGCGGCCCTGCCGTGGATCTATTTGTATACACATATCACAGGTTTTGGAAATAACTTCAGCACATAAATGCCATTATTTCCAACAGGGTTGGTGTAAACCATATTTACTACCCAAACACTCAGCTAAAAATGGGAGCTGCAAGGAAACAGTAGCAGCAGCGGCAACAACAACAACAAAGAAATCCGTGACAGCTACAAACCACAACCACAAATCAAACAAATTCGTAAAGTGGCCTTGAGGTGGGAAGCACAAAGCAAAGGCATAGCAAGATGGCAGGCAGCGGCAGCACGCAGCACATTTGAAAGAAAATTGAATTAGCAATTCCCTGCTCTAAATTAAATACAGACGGCATGTGGGGAACATACAGGGATGTAAAAAGAGAGCGGCAAAGGTACAGGGGAGGGGGCCCGGGAGAGAAGCGCTCAGTTTGGGCTTTGGGATGTCGCTGCTCTTTCCTTGCACCATTAAAGAATTCCCAACGGCCCACGTGCAGACGAAAGCAAGGACACCTCGGGGGGTGGGAGCTGGGACTGACGTTCAAGAGCTACTGATACCCAGTGTCAATCAGACACGTCCAACTCTACCGACCAGCACAGACAGCTGATGGGCAACATCCCTGCAAACAAGAGTCGTCCCCTTCCTGGGAGGCATGAACCATCTTGCTTCCTGATCAAGAAGCCATACTCATGCTCCAAGGGCAAATGTTTACTCTTCCATTCCTCCAGTACTCATTTACTAACCCATCCTCCAAGGAGCTCTGCTGGCATAACGGGGTACTCCTTGGGCCGCTAACCTCCAAGTCAGCAGTTTGAAAGCACCGTGGGACGTGTGGCAGTTACATAATCTCCTGTCAACTGGAGTAAAGGGATAGAGTCTAGCCTGTCAATCAGGTCACAGTCAATGAGAGCGCTGTGTGGACATGGCCTGTGCCTGAGGATTCTGGGATCTCCTGTCTTCCTCCCTGGAGGTGGGACAACACACTCTCTCTGCTTCACTTTCCTGCTGACAAGCCACATGGAGCTATGCTGATGGAGCCAGAGCCCTGGAGCTGGAGGAACCACGTGGAGACCCACACCAGTGCTGAGATACTTCCACCACCACTGGATCCATGAGACTTTTCACAAGACCTGTGACCTTCCTGCATTCAGCATCATTGCATGTGCTACATGAGACTAAAGAGGGATTTATGGGCTAGTACCATATATAAGGGCTAATATTGGACTTATGGGCTAGATCTGGACTGGAATGCTTTCTTAATATACAGTTACTCTTTGATATAAAGCTCAGCTCTTTCTTATACACATATGAGTGTCTATGAATTTGTTTCTCTCAAAAAAAAAAAAAAGAAGTAAGTAACCTCTAAGTAACCTGGGAGGAAAATGAGACTTTCTGCTTCCATCAAGAAACCCACAGGGGAAGTTCTACTCTGTCCCAAAGCGTTGCTATGGTTCAGAATGGTCTCCATGGCAATACATTTGGAGTTTGGCTGAGACCTACCCCTCAAGCCTCAGTGCAATTCCATCGATTCATAGTTACCCTATACAGAGTATCTGAGACTATACATCTTTACAGGAGGAGATAGTCTCCTCTTTCTGCCTTGAAGCTTTTGGTGGGTTTGAACCATGAAACTTATGGTTAGCAGCCTAAGACATCTTTACTAAGAACCTACTAGGTGTTTGTCCCTATAATAGATAGAACCTTTTGTGGATATTATGTTCTATTGAGGGAATGCTGTTGCTGTTGCTGTTGTTGGCTCATGTGGACTTGGCCCCAGTTCACGGCAAAGCTATGCACAAAAACAAAGTATGGCCCAGTCTCTACAATCCCCATGATGGGTTGTAGATTGGACTGGTGTATCCATTGGGTTCTCATTGACTGATTCTTAGAAATGGTTGACCATGCTAGTCTTCGTAGTCCATCTTAGACTGGGAGCTCCCCTCAAAGCCATTCAACATCACAGCAATAAGAACACAAGGTAATAGCAGCACACCAGGTGTGTGGCAGAGAATCGACCCCAGGCCCCCTGCCCCACATGGAAGGTGAGAAGTTTATCATAGTCCTATCAATTCCTCACAGTGGAGCCATATGAAATAGGAAATGATCAAAGCATGGTTAAATGGGACAATTATAAGAGCTTCAGAAGCACACTCACAATGTATGATTGCCTTGCAAAGGAGAGAGAAGAGTTGTGAATACTAACCAAAGCACTGTAGACCCTGGATAGCCCAGGAAGACCTAGAAGAACAGGTAGGACTTGAAGGATCAACAGCACTGAGCTGGAAAGACCAGAGAATAGAGAAAGATCAAAGCAGGAGAATTATATGGGGTAGAGGCCAGGAGATAGGAGAAAACAGGATGTGTTTGGGAAGTCTGTGGTGGTCACTTTAGCTGATAGATTTGTGCAGGGGAATGGAAGCAGATAATGTTGGAAAGTTTGGTTGTTTCTGATGAGATCAGGAGCATTCAGGGTGGTATGACCGTAGACAAGTTTGGTTGTTTCTATTGAGGATTAACCAACCTAAAGGTGTGTGTGTGTGTGTGTGTGTGTGTGTGATTATACTTGAAATCTATGAATAAGCACAATTCTGCCGTCAATGAAAGGATAACTTAAATTCACCTATTCAACATACATTTACATATAGAGAGTGAGTAGATAATGCATTTGGCATGGGCATTGGGCAATAAACATTGAACTATTTGACTCAGGGTTCATGGTTCAAACTCGCCATCAGCTTCAAGAGAGAAAAATGAGACTTGTCTGCTTCTGTAAATATTTGTAGTCTCAGAGACCCTAGATAGGGTAGCAATGAGTCAGAATCCCCCTCAGTGGCTGTGGGTTATGTGTGGGAGGAACCCTGGTCGAGTATCAAGTTAGGGTGGGGATGCTAACCTCAAGGTAGGTGGTTCAAATGCAGTAGCTGCTCTTTAAGAAAAAGATGAGACAGCTCCTGTAAAAAGGGGCAGTCTTGGGCTGAGCCCCGGTGGCGTAGTGGTTGTGCATAGGACTGCGGCCCACTGGGACAGAGGTTCAATTCCAGCAGTGGGGCTGGGCCTCCTATTCCCACCACCGGAGAGCAGTGAGGCCCGAAAAAAAAAGGGGGGGTGGTCTCAGAAAGCCAATGGACTAGTTTGACTCTCTCCAATAGAAGCTATGATTCTGTTTGGAATCACTTGATGGTAGAGGTAGCGAGTGTACATGTTAGAGGATGGGTGACTGGGTACAGTCATGTACACACGTACATGTGTACACAGTCTGTATACACACACAGTGAGGACTTTCTTCCGCCTAGAAAGCCATGAACCTGCATGATGTGCTTACCCACAAGTGTGAATTTCCTCAGGCAAAACCTGGGAGAGAGAGGCAAGGAAGGTGGTAATCCTGGGAGAGGGAGACAGAGATAAGGGTCTTCCAGGCCTTGCGGGAGGTCCCTGAATTCTGCCGGAAGGTTGGCTGTTTGTAATGGGGATGAGATGAGACTCCATAACCCAGAGCAGACAAAGTGTGAAATATGCATTTTTCTCTTTCATTTTACACCATTTTGATGAGACCTCTGTGTGGATGCTGCAAGCAAAGCCCTTGGCTCTGGCCCTGCAGGGTTGGCAGATTTATTACTGAACATTTTTTTTTTAATGTAAACAGTTCGGGTGTCTGGCCAGGTAGAAAGGATTATCTAACCTTGAAAGAAACCAGACAAAGAAGGTTTTGCAGTAATGGAGAGTAAGGCTTCTCACCACCAGGGCTTCGTGCTCTCTGCTATAGCCAAGATCACCTACTGATGCCTAACAGATTTCTTGGTCCCATCACAGCCAAGCACTGGGAACCAAAGTTCAATAAACCAAAGTTTCCCTCCAGGCTTTCACTGGCTCTGCCCTTTAAGGCCTGACCTACCTCCATACCAGCCCTTTGATCCATTTCTCCACTGGTCACCCACAGGGCCTCCCAAACCAGAGCAGCTGAGGCACCTGGGGAGCCTGAGCCCCGGGACGTATCTAAGGTATGGCAGATACAGCCTGTGCCCTAGGTGTCACTCTACACTGGTACTGCCAGGTGCCCTTCCCCAGGTACAGTAGACACAGAGGCAGATGGAGAGAGGCCAAGAAGGATACCTGTAATTGGTGTCAAGTCCAAGGGTGTGTCTGACAAGGTGCAGAGTGATATTCCATTCCAGGGGCCCACAACTAGGATAGGCATCTGCCTCAGGTGGCCTGACAAAAAGAAGGTGTGCCTGCTACTGCATGGCAGCTATCAACATCTAAGCATCTTGAGATGGGCGTGGGGCATGATTCAGAATATAGCTTGCCCTTGGCACTTGAATGGGGGACAGCAGTCTAGAGAGTTTTAAGATTGCCCTAGTTACCCTGTCTGGATCTCACAGCCCTGCCTCGTCTCGTGTGGCAAATCCTCACCAAAAGTCCATGTTTCAAGAGAAGGGTCACGTCAAAAGCTCCTCTCCTCAGATCGTTGTGTCCATCTCTAACTCCCGCCCAGACCTCAGACCAGCCTTGGCTCAAATACTTGACACCTTGTTGACAAGTGGAAAGGTGACACGAACATCCAGAGTGGATCTTCACAAGTTCCCAAATTATAACTTTTTGTTCTGCCTACATGACTTCTTTTGACCCATTTATCACTTCCACAGACCTTTACTAAATTCTCAGTGTGTTCCAGGCACTGGACAAGAACAATTGGACTCAAACAGAGCCCTTCCCCTTCAGATACGCACAGTCCACCTGGCTATGTCTCACAGCCCCACTCAGGAAGGAATAAATGAGTTGGGTGTCAACAGGTTGGAGCTCAAGCAAAGTAAATCCTAACCAAGTTCAAGGAGCCGGTCAAGGGAAAGTCCTGGAGGCTGCTTCCTAGACTCACTTCCTGTGTGCTCTCATTTCCATACCCACAGGAGGTCTCCCAGACTCCTGCTCCCTTCCCTCACCTGTCCTCATCAGTCACCCAAGAACACCTTTCCTTTCCATCTTGCAGTGAGCTGCACTGCTTCTTCTCAATGGAAGTCCACTCTCACATGGACCAACAAACCAAAGCACACTCGCTGCTGCCATCAAGTTGATGGCCACTCAGAAACCCTAAAAAACAGGGTAGTCACCTGTCCTCTGAGAGCTTCCAGGACTATAACTCCTTACAGGAGTAGAGAGTCCCCTTATTCTCCCAGGGATCAGCTAGTTGTTTCGAATTCCTGACCTTGGGGATGAGAGATCAATGTGAAACCACTACGCCACCAAGGCTGACAGAAAACAAACTTCTCATGCTTCAGATCAACCACCTCCTGCTCTCTAGCTCCCGGGCCTATGGTCTCATGCCCATTGACTTCAGCTGCTCAGTGCTTGCCTGCTTTAACCAAGGAGATCTAGTTGACCCTTCCTCTCTCTGTTTCAACCTCCTCGTGTCTTAATTCTTGCCTTCCTCCTGGACTCTAACATCCAGGATTCTCCCAGCAGAGCTTCTTCCCATGCTAACCCCCAACCTCAGTCAAAAAAGAAGCTTTTAGCCTCTACAGCTCCCCATATGCCCAATGCCCACACTCTGGATGCTTCCCTTTGGGCCTCCGACTGACTTCACCTCCTTGTCTCACGCCCTCCCCTAAAGCAGGAGGGGCATGGGACAAGGAAAATGCCAAGCACTTCCCATCCACAAGAAGGAATCCATTTTAATTGAAAAACCAAATTGAAAATTACATGCAAATTTTTGTTGGCAAATTTCAATTACTGACAAATTAAATGCAACACTAAGCTAAGCATCTTCAGGAGACTCCATTTACTGTTCGCTCAGGATGTGTCCACAGCTATGGGAGGTCGCTCTGTGGGAGGTCCCCTAAGAACAAATCCCCAAGGAAGCCCTGTGTGGAGGTCATGTGCCAAGTGCTGGCTGCCGCTCCCGTGAGGACGTTACACAAGGCTATCTTAGGTGTAAAGTGTCCCAAAAGGGTAAGAGAAGAGAGTTCAAGTTGGCTTTAACCCTTCTGTTTGCTGTCTTTTAAAAAAAGTGGGTCCCAGCGAAGGCAAAAATGAAACCCCAGAACATCTATTAGAAACTATTAAAATGTACCTTGTCTTTCTCTATTAATTCTGACAAAGTGGATCTCTTGTTGGAATGCTAAGTATCAGGTCAGCGGTTCAAAACCACTAGTCACTCCACAGCAGAAAACAAGGAAGGTTTTCTACCTCCATAAAGCGTTAGACTTGGAAACCCACAAAGACAGTTCTACCCGGCCCTTATACAGATGCCACGATGATTTGGAATCCACTCAATGGCAGTGAGTGCTCTATTGATTTACAAATTTAAAACTGAGCCTGCGAGCACACCTTGACCAAGCTCATGCAGCTGGTTGTCAAGTTGGGACAAAAAATGGAGCAGCTTCATGCCCAATCCAGGATTTGCTCAACAATCACCTGCCAATCCCAGGGATCAGAGACCACGCTCCACTGGGGTCTGAAGTGGTGAAACTGCCTTGATGGTGCTCTATGCTGCTTCATGGAGAGAGGCACATCTTGCTTTCTTGCACCCCACAGACAATGCGTTTTTCTTTTAAATGAAAGGTTGGCGGCCAGCCTGAGTCATCAAGCAAGCTTGGCGAGACTTTCCCCACAGCATGTGTGAGACTGTAAGTCTTTACAGGAGTAGAAAGCCCATCTTTCTCCGGGGGATTAATTAGTTGTTCCTGTCTCTGTGTCACAGTATTTTACATCTTTTCATAGCACTACTGCACACAGAAGACGCTCCAGTATAGCGTATTCATAACTGCGCAGTGATCTAGAACCAAGCAATCTCAGAGGGATGCCTGCACTTTACTTTGTGTTGGTGGCCATTTTGTAGTGGATTATGTGTCAAGCATTTTACTTCCTACCACATTCTGCTCAGTCCAGTGCCACACTCCCATGTGGAGTGCTTAGGGTACAGCAGGCATGTGCTAGGCACTGAGTCTACAAACCCCACCCACCCTTTGGTTCCTCAAGATCAAGTCATGGATCCTATCCCCCAAGCTCCACCAGACCTGAGACTCTTATCTTAAAATGGTCTCTCCAACCTGACTGCACCTGCCTCACAGGGCATGCTGGGACCATTAATCTAGTCATCTCTACCCTCTGGGTCCAGCATACAATTGCTCAGTGAAGTGTACTTGACTGTCATCCTGGAGCCAGAGTATTAGGCCTGTCTTCCCTGAATGGCCGGCCTTTAGTTTACTCACTCACTCACTACCATGGAGTTGATTCCAACTCAGCAATCCAAAGAACAGGGTAAAACTGCCCCTGGGGTTCCCAAGTTGTAACTGGCATATTACTGTTGCTATTATTATTATTAATCATGTTATTGGGGGTTCTTACAAATTTTATACCAATCCATCATTCAGTTGCATTAAGCACACTTTACATATGTTGCCATCATCATTTCCAAAACATTTTCTTTCTACTTGAAGTCCTTAGTATCAGCTCCTTTTCCCCTCTCCCTTCTCCGCCCTCCCACCCTTGTGGACCCTTGATAAATTATATTATTATCTTCATATCATACACCAGAGCTGTGTCCTTTCACCCATATGTCTGTTGCTCATGTCCCTGTGGGGGTGGTTATGTGTTGATCAATGGGATCAGTTCCCCCTTTCCCCCCTCCCATCTTCCCCTACCCACATGGTATCCATACTCCCATTGTTGTTCCCGGGAGGTTTGCATGCCCTGAATTCTGTGTGTTGAGAGTTCTTATCTGTAGATGCTCCGGTCTGGTCAGATTTATAAGGCAGAACTGGGTCATGATAGTGGCAGGAGGTGGCAGGGTTGGGGGAAGGGGGAGGGAGGAGGAGAAAGCATTCTGGAACTCGAGCAATGTCGTATGTTTCATCGGTGCTGTACTGCACCCTGGCTGAATTGTCCCTTCCTTGTGACCCTTCTGTGAGGAGATGTCCAATTGTCTACAGATGGGCTTTGTCTCCACGCCAACACCCTTTGTTCACATTGATATAACTGTTTGTTTTCGATCTTTCAATACCTGATCCCGTCGACAGGGTTGTAACTGTTTACTGGAGTACAGAGTGTCAGCTTTCTCCCACAGAGCTGACTCCTGGTTTCGAACTGCTGACCTCGTAGTTAGCAGCCCTACGTGTAAGCACTACCCACCAGGATTCCATTTGGGGTTAGGAGACAAGTATAAACCATTTTCACCAGCAGGTACCTTCAGAACCTCCCTTTAAAGTGCCAGTAGCCATGGAGTCCATTCTGATTCATGGTGAGTAGAACAATGCATTTTTATTAACAAATTTTTTGGAAACAGACCACCACGTCTTTCTTCCAAGGTGCTTATAAAAATGATCATAATAAAAACTCACTGCCATCCAGTTGATTCTCAATCATGGAACCCTATTGGACAGATCAAAAGAGGAGAGCCCTTTCGTTTGCTGAGAGTTTAAGCCTCTACCAGGTTCCACAGCCTCAGTCTTTCTTGTGAGGTACAACTGGTGAGTTTGAACTGCTGAAACTGTGCTTAGCCATTTCCATGCATAGCCCCCAATGCCAGGAGAGCTCCTTAAAGCTCCTCAGTGACTCCCCAAACCTCTAACTTTCCAGTCAGCAGCTGGGCATGTCATTATTTGTGCCACCAAGGATCACCTGGAATCGTCCTTTGTGCCTATTCGCTTAAAGTAAGACTTTCTAAAAGAAAATGATAATATCCTGTTGGTTATTACACACAGCCTAAAAGGGGAGGTTGTGCCATTTGAAAAGCTCATGGAAAAACTCCATTATCTTTTCATTCCATTTTTTTTCCCCATAAACTTTTTAAAGCTGCCTTGCCCTGAGCTCGGGCGGGGGAGGTGCTCCAAGATGCCTTTCATCCAAGCAGGAAGTCACTCATCACTCACTCTGCGATGGTTTTGATGTTGGCCAGTTCCCACTTGTAGCAATATGATCGCGAGGAGGGTTTGTTTAAGTAATAATCAAACGCATGGAAGCATCTGCCTGGGCCTGGGGCAGCCCTGCTTTTTCAGAGGCCAGACCTCAGGACCTTCTGCACGCTCAGACGCGGAGAAGACAAAGTCGATGTGACGTCGTGGGTCTGTTCCCAGAGGGATGCTGTCACGTAAGTATTAGACCGCTAAGAACCGCAAGGTGCACGGTTCAAAGCCCACTAGCCACTCACTCCATGGGAGACAGACGAGGCTGTCAACTCTCGTGAAGATTGACTGCCTCATAAACCGACTGAGGCTCACTGTGAGTGGGAATCCACTGGGTGGCAGTGGGTTTTGGGGGTTGGGCTTTCGGTTCCCGAGAGTGACACCTCAAGTCAAACAGCTCCCTGAGCCGCTGCCATCACTGCCATCACGAGTCTCCAGCCCGAAGCTCGGAGGAGAAAGCAGGAAGTGCCTCAGACAGGCCCGGGCTGGTGGCGAGAAGGTCCCCTCTGCAGAGCCCTGCCTGCCGCCCAGCCCAGCGAGGGCCATCGCTCAGCCCGGCTCCGCCTCTGCAGAGCATGTGGGTTCTCGTGGCCTTATCTGCCAGATGGCTCCCGGAGGGGATGATTTATTAGGTGCAGAAAGCTCGCTGATAAATTTTACTGCAAGTCCCCGGCAGAAGACTGGGGATAGCAGCAGCCCAGCACAGGCAGCTCTAATGGAAAATGCCGTCACCAAAGAGCAAAGCATTATTTATGACTGTCTGTAATGCCGTTCGGGGGAAATTCATCATCGCCTCCCCGCTCCGTGCATGCGGGGACAGCGCACGGTGGGGGTGGGGTGGGGGGGGAGGTTACAAGACAGGTGGGGAACAGTTAGAGCTTCTCTGGGAAACTGCCAGCGGAGAGAAAGGCCATATTTTCCCTGAGTGACCCCGCTCCCCTTGTCAGGCACTGACCTACAAATTTCCTCACTGCTGCGCCCCCCTCCAACCCCCTATCTTCTTTTCACAGCCTGTACCCAACCCCACCCCCATCCCCCACCCCACCACCACCAGAACAGAGAGGAAAATAAATGAGTGTTTCCTTGTTCTCTGCTTGGAATGTCCACTCTCCCACATGGGCCTGCTTGGGATGATTCTCCCCAGAAGCAGGGCTCTGGAGCAAATGACCTCCAGGGTTCCCACTAAGCTCACAGCAAGAAAGGGGGGAGGGGGCAGGGAATCTTCCCATTTCACAAGTGCTGCGAAAACCAGGGGGGCTGGAGAAGCACCACCATTCTCTGAGGGGCGTCACCCCGGGTTGGTGTCACTCAGGATTATCACTGACTGTCTCACCTCTCCTCCCCCATCACCTTAGAGCCCCCCTCTTGACCGGGACCTTACAGAATCCTTAGTAAGACTCAGTCATCAAGTTAGGTCATAGGTTCATATGGGATCAAGTTGCACATTGTTTAAATGTTAATATTACTTAGATTATATGAATGCACACAGTAAAATGGTCCTATAAAACCTTGCAACGATTCAATCCCAACACTTTTATTTACAGCTTTATTAGTAGCTGAACACAACAGTTTCTATTTCATTTACTTCCATCTTTTCCTTTACAGCTATTTCATTCTCCAAACAAGGATCTGGTAGAGGTTCACAGTATTGTAGCTAAGACACACACACATATGCACACAATGTTAACAAAACCTGAGACGCCAAAAACCCTATTAGCAAGAAAAACCGCAGTGCTGGTTGATCACATAGATACAGCCACGGGACTGAAAGCGCCATTACACTCCGGTAACAATGACAACTTGGGCCAAAGTCTGCTAGAAAGGTCAAAAAATAGATTAGCGTAGATTTTTAGCCATAGAGGTAAAAAATACATGCAAGCTGAGCTTCCAAAATCTTTTGTGGTTATAACTAACTGTAAGGATATTTTCAATAAAAAATAATAAATATCTAGTGAAACACTGCATACAAACACGCCAGAGATAGTTATGCTGGTGTCACTCCCTCTCACAGGCCGTCCCCTTAGGGACATCCCTGGATTCCAAGAAGGTTGCTGTGCAGTCAGGGGAGAGGAGCTTCTGAGACTGGTGCCCCTGGTGGGTGGTGAAGGATGGCACTCTAGTGAAGACCCTCCAGTGACAGTCCCATGGCCCTCAGCTAGATGGAGGCTTCTAGGGGTAGCCTATCGGAGTATACCCCTCACCCTTCCTCTGTGTACATATAAAGTAGAGTTGTCATGAATGGCCATCTGCCTTACGTGAGAAATATTTATGTCTACGTGTGTCTCTGTACTCCTTGAGGGCAGGATCTGTGTCCTATCCGTTCTGATGTCCCTCTCAGCAATAAGCAAAGCGCCTGGCAGATCGCAGCCTTGATAAATGCTTGATAATAAAATCACAGTGACAGACCTAAGATAGACTGGGATGGTGGCCTCGTGTGCTCCCGCGCATCTGTCACCAGGCTGGTATTCATAGCATTTCAAAGCCGCTCGTCCCCACACCCATATCAATCAGCAAGGGGGAATGGAAAGAGCACTGGCTTAGGAGTTGGGAGGAAGGGAGGGAGACGGCAGGCAGTGGCCCCAGGCACGTTCTGGGGGTTCAACCAGCGCCAAGTCAGATTTCACCATGAGCGCACTGGTTTAACTTGGTCAGCCCAGGCTACCGCCGGTAACTTGGTGTGCTGGGGAGGAGAGAAGAACTACCAGCTGCCCATGCCCACCCACAGGATTTTGACAAGGATGCAAGGACGGTGATTCTAAGGAGCATTAGGCTAGGAGTCAAGTGACCCAGGTTCTAGGTACAAAGGGAACAACTGGTAGCATTTGTGCTCTTGGTACTAAGAAACACACACACACACACACATACCATAAAGAACCCCCTACCAAGAACTACCAAGAAGTACCCAATGGCACTATCTAGTGGCACTTTCTCGTAAGCACTGGCCCACTCACCTGGTGGGTCCACCAGCTGCTCCACAGGACCAAGTGGAGTTGGTTCTAGTAATTACGAATCAGAAGCTGCTCAATGGCAGCAGGTCTGGGGTTATTCCAAGAACTGTGGTAAGGTGCTTTGGTCGTATTACCTCTTTTAATGATAACAATGTGCAAGAGTAGGTTTTACTAGTATACTCACTGTGTAAAATTGAAAGCCTATTGTCAACTCCTTCACTTCCTGGCGAGGTGGCCTAGAGTGATGTCATCTCCCTCTTGACTTCTGTCTTCTCCACTGTGAACCGAAGAGGTTGGCCTAGATGCTGGATGATCCAGTCCCAATCTCTGTGATCACACAGACATGCCGCTGCCCAAGCCACCCAGGCAGTCTAGCCCATCAAAGGAGGAGGGTGGGGACTGTGAAAAGAGGATCGGCATTTTCAAAAGCAATAAGCCACGCACAAAGGAGGCCACTGAAAGTTTTGCTTAAAGATCTTGACTTTAATTCCCTCCAACAGGTAGCTTCAGAGAATCTGGTGCTGGCCAGCAGCCGGGAGAGTCTCCGTGTCCTGAGGAAAGAAAAATCCTAATTAATCTCGGTGCCCAGAGTACAAAGGGCAAAGAGGAGAGAGGGGAGGCTGAGGACCAGACTTCAGTGTTCCCCTTTGATCACCCTGAAACAGGGAAGGTCCTCTCAGTAGTCCTGCTGCTACGATCTGGAGTCTCCCCTTACCATGAATAAGCTCAACCACCATGGAGGCAATTCTCACTCACAGCAACCCTCTCTCTCTCTCTCTCATTTTCTTGGGAGTGGTTACAGGTATTGTAACAGTCCTTAATTCAATTAGATCAAGCACAATTGTAACCACTATCAGCTACAACACATTTTCTTTGTTCTTGAACTCTTTGATATCAGCTCCCCTTGAGCCGTCTCCCACCTATACCCTACCCACCAGGAATCCTCATTAATATACACATATATCATAATGTATAGTGATATAGAGATATAGAAAACATATCTCTTTATGACAGTAGAAAGCCAAATCTTTCTCCCATATGGGTTCAAACTACTGACCTTGTTAGTTAGCAGCCAATGAGTCACCACTAAGCCATCAGCTCCATTTTTCCCAAGAGCATGACATTTTAGATCAAAAATAGAATTTTGAATCTTCTCTCACTACTGCCAGCAAGTCAATGCCAACTCACAGGGGCCCTATCAGACAAGGTAGAACTGCTCCATAAGTTTCTGTTTATGAGAGGAGAGTGCCCCATCTTTCTCCTGGGGAGTGGCTGATGGTTTCAAACTTCTGACCTTGTGTTTGGCAGCCCACCCTGTAACACTGTAGCACAAGGGCTCCTTTTGTAAGCTTCTGATCAAACCAATGGAAACCAAGGCCCCACGTGGTAGTGTGACTTGCCCCAGATAACAAAGCTACTCAATGCAGAGCTGTCTGGAAGCAGAACCTTCTAACCAGAGCTCTTCCTTGCACTGAAGGATCTGGCAGCCTGGTGGGTGATTCCTTCCCTACACGCCCTTCCCAAAATGTACTCTGCAGAAGAGACATCCAAGAGGCATGTGTGGGGACTGCATGGGACACTCCATTTTTATGTTTTAAACAATAATTATAAAGGATAGTCTCTTAACTTTTTTAAATATCAATGTGAGACAGGAGTATAACAATCCTAAAATCACTTAACAAATCGTATTCATGTAGAAGTAAACAATAAGTAATCCTGGGGTTAACCTTGATGAATTTTGATCAAGCAATGAGCATAGCAGAATCTAAGATATTGTGTTTGGGGATGAAAGTTGGGGCTGTTTACTCCCTGTGCTTTTAAAATAATTTTTAATAACATAATATTCTGTCTTCCTGGTCAACATAAACTCCTTTCTTCTCTCTGTTTGCCTTAAAAGCACATTCAAATGGAGACCCAAAAACCACCTGTAAGGTAATTGGGAAGTCCCGCACAGAAGTGCCACACAGAAAAGATGATATATCTATGGTGCAATATAACACTGTTGAAACACATAACAATCCTCTAGTTCTTTAATACTTCCTCCCCCTACTATTATAGTTCTAGTTTTACCTCATTCTTCCTGTTAGACCTGCATATGTTCATGTGTATAATCAAGGTCATTTGAAGAATGAAATCCAAGATAGATGAATCCTTCAGGGGTTGTAATGGGAGTAATGAATCCATGAAGGTACAGAAGTTGGGGGAGAGGGAGTGGATAGAGGGAGTTGATAGCAATGATGAGTATATAATTCCAGTTGGGGGAATGGACAACAGAATGGTAAGTGAGTGTATACATTGAATGGTGTAAGATATGGGAGGGTAATAATAATAATATTTAAATAAAGGGTTCTTGGGGGCTAGGGTAGGGCAGGGTGGGGATAAAAAGGAGCTAAATCCAAAGAGTACAAGAGGAAAGAAAATAATGGTGGCAACGATTGTACAATCATGCACGATCTAATTGAACTAGAGATTATTATAGTGTCTGTAGAGCTCCCAAGAAAATGGGGATTGGGGGAGCAGACTCAAGTGATAACATGGATGTGTGATAATCCAGATATATCGCAAAAGTCTATCTCAATAACATGTGACTCATACTCGTTCAACGGTCAATCCTTTGGAAGTTGCAACTCCGTTTCAACTTCCAAATGACTACAGTTTTTGTAGTACCTGTGAAACCATTTCACGTTAGCTAACTCAGCTATGGGCAATGAATATGGTTGTTTTTCTTTACTATCCAATGACACCAAGAAGAAAGAAAACTCACAGCCATCAATTCCATACCAACTCATGGTGACCCTTTAAAGCAGGCTAAGTCTACCCCTGTGAGATTGTGAGACCCTTAACTCCTTTCTCCCATGAAGCAGCAGTCCAAGGTACAACCACTACATCATCAGGGCTCCAAACGCATCCTGATCAGTTCTTGTCACTGGCTTCCAAACTTAGATCCATGGCTGCTGTCAAACCTACCACAAATACTCCGCCCTTCTGGGAAAAAGGCTAGTTTGTAGGCTCATTGACCAGGAATTCAGATTAAGTATGCAATGGAACCCAGGGCTCTGAATAATAGGTAAGACAGAGACTCCGACACTCATCTAGAATGGGAGCCATTGACGCAGTCACCCGTTTCTCTTCCTCCATGTGTCTCGGTATATGTCTATGCATGTATATAAAAAGACAAACTCACTGTCATCGACAAGACAGGCTAGAGCTTCCCCCGTGAATTTCTGAAACTGCGAATGTTTGTGGAATTAGAAAGCCTGCTCTTTCTCCTGCAGGGGCTGCTAGTAGATTCAAACTACTAACCTTCCTGATCACACACAGCCCCACGGGTAACCACGAGCCACCAGCCTTCCACCGCTTGCAGATCGATGCCATTAAATCGCAAGGAGGTTGAGAGAAATGGGAATATCTTATCCTGGTCTCATAGCCCCACAATCCCCTTCACTTTATATTATGCAATTCTTACCACACGAGGTGTCATGAATTTCTCCCAGCTTCAGAAACTCATTGGGTTTTTATAAAATACTACTTATATTTAAACTAAAAAAACGAACAGTCATCAGTCCATGCCTACTCTTAGCGACCCTGTAGGACAGTGTAGAACTGACCCTGTGAATTTTGGAGACAGTGTCTGTTTACGAGACTAAACAAAAGCCCCATCTTTCTCCTGTACTGAGTATTTAAGTCAGAGTTTAAGGTTAAAGACTTGAAAACATACAGTGGCACGTCAGAGTCATCTGGCGAAATGCACTGACTGATTGCCAGGGCTGCCAACAACACCAGGGAGGGCTCTGCATAGAGCGTTCCCCCCACCCCCCACCTCCCCAGAGAGAAGGCGTGCTGTGTTCACTTCGTGACGCCTGCCATGGGCATAGTCAAGAAACGGCCAGCAAGCCACCACTTCATTCCCCTTTCATTCCAAAGCAAATTACCACCGAAGGAGGAAGAGTATTTATAAGAGTGATGAAAAAATTATGTTTACATTTCAAGTCCCCATTTGTTTACATTTCAAGTCCCCATTCATCTTTCAAGTGAGAGCTGCATTTCCACTCTTGTCATTCTCCTACTAATTTGAAAATGCGCTCAGGAGCCTGCAGTGCCTGGTTCAGATCAAGCAGGAAGTGATCTGAGCTGAGGCAGGAAAATGTCAGGAGGCGCTGGGCCCCGTGGAAGGAGAGACAGCAAGGAGCACTCAGCCATCCTGGGGGTTGTCACTCCTCATTGTGGGGACGCCCATACCAAGTGCAATGGGAATAAAGGATCCTCTCTCAGGGATGTGCATTCCCCATTGTCCTGTCTTCAAGTAAACTCTTCCTTCTCTCTAAATATCTTCCTCCCGCCTCTACTCCACTGTCATTGCAACCTTACCAGTCACTGAAGGTCTAGATCAAGACCATGTCCGTCTGAATGATTCTCCCATCATCCTCTGCCACATGGCGCAGACACTCCTCACTGGGTGCTTTGCTAGCCCAGCTCATCGTGTATGTACCCCCCTCCCCTCGGGAACAGTGTACCCTTGAAGAGGTCAGAAGGAACCCCAACCTCTATGACAGCCTCACAGCGCCCACTGCCCTTCCACCATACTCGATGGACTTACACTGAAAAGGCATCTTTCTCCTACAGAGTTACTGAGTGCATTCAAACCTCGAGCCTTTGAGTTAGTGGCCAACCAGTTAACTCAATAAAGTTTTTACATATTCCCATATTGGCCTCTAGCAATCCTGTGTAGTCAAGTAAAGGGGCAGCGGAAACGAGGAAGTCCCTGAATGACATGGACAGACATCGTGGCTGCCACAATGCCCCCCCCCCACCGCCACCACGGGAACCATTGTGAGGACAGTGCAGGAGCAGGCAGTTGAGTTCTGCTGTGCACAGGGTCACTGTGGGTCAGAACCAACTGGACAGCACCAAACACCAATAGCACTTTTCCAATGAGTTCTCAAAATCATACAAGCCAGGCAGTTTATGCTTTGCCAGGAAAGAACAATTCAATGAATAAACGGAGCCTCTGTCCAAGGAATTGTACCAAGCACATCCTGACAGGGTATCATGTCTAATTGTCACAAAATTCAGAAAAAGGATGCTGAACCCCGTGTTGGCAAAGTAAGGAAATGGAAGCCTTAGAAATGTTCAAAGGCTCGCCCCAAACACAGAGCTATTACGTGGCTGAATCACATCTCCTGACTCTCATGCCCGTGTCATCTCTGACCCATGATCCTCCCTTCTGGAGTTTTGTGTCTTTGGACCCAGCTATAAACTCTGTCTCATATACCAAATGCAGGCCATGGCAAGAAGGGCCCACAGTCACAGTGAGTCCCAAGGTTTCTATCTTTCAAAGCCCACCCCCCTGCTGAGTGCCCTTTCCCCACCCTGAGCCAAGTTCTCTGTTCTTTCCAGCCTCTTGGTAAATATAAATTCTACAGGCTATAAGTGTTTCATGCTGTTATACATAGGGTCACTGTGAGTTAAAAATGACTCTACAACTGAACAACAGCATAAGCTATAGTAGACTTTGTATATTAAAAAAAAAAATGAGTTGCCATTGCTATTCCAACTCAGAGTGACTCCATGTCTGCCAGAGGAGAAGGGGTGTCTGCAGGGTTTTCGATGGACAACTATTGAGAAGTATATGAACAGGCCTTTCTTCTAAGCGCCTCTGGACTCAAACTTCCAACCTTTGGGTTAATAGCTAAGCATAGTAACTGTTTGACGCACTCAGGGACTTCAAGATATGTGAGTGTGTGAGTGGTGGGGGGTGGGGGGGGTGTGTATTCTGACTCGTGGTGAATTCTGCCTCGTGGTGCATTCTGACTCGTGGTGCATTCTTGAGACTGTAAATCTTTCTACAAGCAGATAATTTCCTTTTTCACCCAAGAAGCAGCTGGCGGAGTTGAACTACTAACCTCAAGGCTAGTAGCCCGAAAACTGGCCCACAGTACCACCAGGTATGTGTCGAAGAATAATGGATGCATAGGCGAGGGTGGTAGAAGTGCTTTCTCAGGCCACGCCCCCAAAGGGAGTTTCTTTACAGAGTGCATGCAGAGAAGAGAGGATTGTACTCAGTGTCTGGTTCTAATGAGGCCCCCCCCTTCCCTTCCAAGATGAGATGAGGACAAATGGAGTAATATACCTGAAGTGTTTTGAGAGCTTTCTAAGTGCTCTATAAATATAAGCATGGGCTGCTGATGCTGATCACAATAGTAACAGTGGTGATGATGGGACTATATCCATGGTCATAATTTAAGGGAATATTTAAAATGAGAAAACCCCACCAAAATCAATCCACAGAACTTTATTTGGAAGAGAGGCTGGTAATAAAAATGTTATGGGAATGTGAACTCTTGGGAAATAATGATGATTTTCTTCTATTAAAAGGCTCATCAGATCCATTTCCAAAGTACAGCTCAGTTATTTGTGGGCTCTTTGCCACTCGGTGCAACAAGTTCTCCAGGAAAAAAAGCAGCAGCAGCAGCAGCAGTCCCAGCTGGGGAATGAAGCCCTTGAGTCTGGAGCTACAACTGGTCTGTGTTTCTAGACCTACTGCCAGATACTTCCATTTACCAAGAGGGCTGGGCCCAGAAAAGGCCTGAAAGGGCTGGAACTAATTCCCTTTGGGTTTGTTTGGTTTTTTTTTCCTTTCTTTCTTTCTTTCTTTCCTTCCCTCTCCATCATCCATCTCCAGCAGCAGCTGCTCGATAGCTTGAGTTTCAGGCATTAAAATGGAATCATAAGGGGCTGGCGACCCCTGCCCCAGAGCTCAGTCAGGTTACCCACATAGGAAAACTCCCCATAGAATGGTCCATGGTGTACCCATTGCTGCAGCTATCAGAATGTTCCCCTGGGTTAGGATTCTGATCTCCAGTTGCTCGGATTCCCTCATTCGGTGAGTGGGGGTGGGGACCTCAGCTCAGGGGAAAACACTGGTGTGGGGAAACATCGCAAAGCAAACCCACTGCCACAGCGTCAATGTTGACGCATAGTGAACCTATAGGACTGGCTAGAGCTGTTTCCTAGGAGTTGCTGAGGCCAGAAAGCCCGTCTTTCTTTGACAGAGCAGCTGGTGGTTTCAAACTGCTGACATTGCCGAAGGCAGCCCAATGCGTAACCTCTAGGGCACCAGGGCTCCTGGAGCTCGGAAGAGACACAGAATAGAGAAACAGAACCCCAAAGCAACAAGGAACAGAATCTCATGCCAGACCCAGCCAGCACCCTTCAGTTCTGGCGATGGAATGGTACTAGAGCACAAGCTAGTCTAACACCATTTCAAGGACCAAATTTGGATAAGCCAACTGTGTCAGTCCGGGTAGACCAGAGGAACAAATTTCAGAGACACGCATATGGATACAAGGAACGGGTTTATATTCAAGAGGAACAGGACATGGAGAACACATCCCAAGCCAGTCCAGCTCAAAGTCACTAGTCCGATATTAACCCATGTGGCCTGAAATCAGTCCATAAAGTCTCCCTCTGACTCACGAAGTCACAGGTCAGTGGGTGCAGAGTCCTGGCACTGACAGGGGTCTCCCCATGGCTCCTCGCTTCCAGGGCTCAGTGTCCATCAATAGCATCCCGTGGTGGCACAAGCATCTCATCAGTGGCAGAGGCCTCCATCTGGCTGCCCCAGCCTCAGAGGTCCGGCTCCATCGGGGCAAAGCCGTGTGGTCTCTCCACCGGCTACTCCAGCCTCCCAGATGCCGTCATTCTATGTTGCCTGTGATTAATCATCCCCCAAAACTAACTCCCAACAACTGGGGAGGATAACTTCTCATCTTCACGAGAGAAACATCGCAAGATTTCCCTGGAGTCTCAGATGAAAGTCATGCCCACATAGAGGCCTCATCGGCTACTCAATGGCTATCTCCAGATAAACAGGCCAGACTCCACCCCTACATTTCAATCATAAAATTAACATAAGCACATGACTTCCATACCAACCTAGGACTCAAACCTGAATGAGGATCCCCATTCACACTCCAATGCCCTCTCAACGTACCATCTCCCAATATGCACAAGAAGAAAGAGCGAGCTTCCAGGGCATCTCTCCTTGGTCACCACATGGATGCAACTCCAAAGTTGGTGAAAGACTGTTGCCATTTGTTTGGATTCTCAAAGAGGAAAAAAAAAATGACATAGGCACTGACAGTGATAGGCGACCTCACATTCCAAAGTGAATAGAGGTAGGTAATCTAGTCCTCAGAGCACTTGAAATCATTGCTTTTCTATGGAAGCACAGATAGGGACGCACTATCACACAACACACAAAGCATGAAGGAATCTTGAAGATGAGACTTACAAACACTGAAGGCTTATTCTGAAATGCTTCTGGTCATGGCATCCTTTGGGCTCACCACCGTCCACTCCCCTCTGGCCTTGAGTGGAAAGCTTTGAGAAGCAGCTTTAAGAGTTGAGGTTTCCTCTCAGCTGGCCCACTCCCTAGTGCAAAACTCAAACACTGCCATCAACTCGTGACAACCCTGTAGGGCAGAGTCAAACTGCTCCTGTGGGTTTCCAAGAGAAAGAGCCTCATCTTTCTCTCTCAGAGCTGCTGGTGGTTTCAAACTGCTGACCTCATGGTTAATAGCCCAAGGTGTAACCACTATGCCACCAGGACTCCTTGAGTCTCTCTAGCTAGGAAACTAAATTTAATCAAGCAATAGGATAAAATTCACTCTGAGTGCTATTATAGTTTGTTGTTGTTGCTGTTGTTTTGCTATTATAGTTTTAAAGTCTTTTGAGGGTGGACATATTATTGAGGGGGAAAGCCTAAAGCTAAAGCCCCCAAACAAGTCTGGGATGTAAGAGACACACACGTTGACAGGAAAACCAAAACCCTAGCTTTGGAAGCGCTCTTATGATTGAGTGCCCTCCATGGATTCCAAATCAAAACAGCCCCATGGACAGAATACAACTGTCCCACAGTGTTTCCTTGACTATAATCTTTATGGAAGCAAAAATTCAGGTCTTTCTTCCCACAGAACCACTGGGGGGACCACCAATCTTTGGCTTAGCAGCTAAAGGGCACCAGAGCACTGAAAGCCTCTTCAACGCAACTCATCAGGTGGGCGCTGAGTCATCGCAACGCCATCGGATAGGGTAGACTCCCAAGACTGAGCGCAACTCTTCATAAGGTAAGACACTCCATCTCTCTCCCAGGGAATGGCTGGTGGTCTAGAGCTACCGGCTTTGTGGTGAGCATCCCCAGACATCGCCACTGTGCCACTCGTGCTCCCGCAAAGACTTGCTAATTTAGAGTAAACCAGATTGTCTCTGGCTAAAACGGTATTATAGTCACTAGCTCCACCCCCTTCTCTTGTTCCTGCTCCTTCTTTCTGGTCCTATGCCCTTCATCTAAGTTAGTGGTTCTCAACCTTCCTAATGCCATGACCCACGAATACAGTTCCTCATGGGGTGGTGACCTCCCCAACCATAACATTGCTTTCGTTGCGACTTCATCAATGTCATTTTGCTACTGTTACGAATTGGGCAACCCCAAAAGGGTTGTGACCCACAGGTTGAGAACCGCTGATCTCAATAATGCCACTGACTTTCACTCTCACCCCATCCCAACAAGATACCAGGATTTGCTGCCATAAGAGGATGAGATCAATCACTCTCAACATTATCGTTACACAAAATCCAATCTTTTCCAAGGAAAAAGCCTCTCTACTCCACGCTCCCACAGAAGACCTTGCTGCCTTCCTCTCCACTTCACAGCTTCTTTCCAGTAAATCCAGAGTGCCTACATCTGTCATGGTGTGAGACAAGCAGGGAGTCCCTAACCACACTGTCCTCACGCTTCCACCAGAAGCATAGCTTTTGAATCAGGTCATCCTAGAGAATCTTTCCATTTCCCTAGCAGGCATCACAAAAGGGACCTGCTTTTGCAAATGATGTTCATTCACTATTGCAACATGATACTGGCTGCTGCCTTGTGATTCCATTGCACTTTGTACTTGCCTAAATGTAGTATCCATCCTAAAAGCAACCAAACCCAAGGACCCTTATCTGCTTTTCCAACCTCTACCAGAGTGGTCACTTGATCTTTGACTAATCAACAGACTCCCAGGCAGTTTGGGCTTGCAAAATAGAAGACAACTTAAGCACCTTGTCTGCATTCACTAGTATTCTGAGCTGGTTGAGTCATTCCTAAGGAAAGAACAGTCCTGAACTCGGGATTTGTCCCTCCACTATTTATTGTTAATTGGGTAAAGGTTTAGGGAGAAAAACAGCTTTTCATTCAACAATTTATTCTGCCTCATGTCATTGATTACAACCCCCATAATGCAATATCCCCTTTTCTTCCAATGTTTCCCATTTCCATTCCTCTTTCTTTCCTACCCCTCCCTGCCTTCTGAACTTTGTCCTTAATCTCACATGGCTGGTTTTTCTAAGGAGGGTGCATCTTCTGTACCAGTTACATGATTTCCTGTCAACTTGAGTGAATGGGGTGGGGTCTGGCCTCTCAATCATAGCCAATTATGCCTCTGTGTGGACCTGGCCGTCTCCTGGGGATTTTGAGAACTCCTGTCTCCCTCCCTGGAGGCAAGGACACACTCTATCTCTGCTTCACATTCTGCTGATATGTCACAGGACAGCCAGATGTGTGGAGCTGGAAGAGCCACATAGAGAGTCAGGCCAGCACTGAGATGCTTCAACAAGACTTTTCACCCACAGGTCTGTGATTTTTCTGCTTTAGGCATCATTGCATGTGCTGTGTGAGTCTGTAGAAGAATTTATGGACTACTATCAGACGTGGGCTAATAATGGATTTGGGGCTACTATCAAGCTTATAAACTTGACCTGGACTGGGCAGAGGTGTTTTCTTAATATACAGTTACTCTTGAATATGACACTCTGTGACACACAAATGAATGTCTCTGGATTTGCTTCTCTAGTCAACCCTGACTAGCACACCTCCATAGAGCTATTATTCATTCATAGCCTTGTGGCAGTCACCTAATCTGCTGTTAATTTGAGGATTAAGAGTGTAGGGGTGGAGTCTAGCCTGTCAATCTGGAGATAGCCAATGGGACCGCTCTATAGGCATGGCCTTCTCCTGAGAATTCTGAGAAATGTGTTCATTCTTTCTTGGAGACAGAGACACTGTCTCTCTCAGTTCACTTCCTTGGAGACTTTTGACTGACAACAATCACTTAGAGACTCTCTACTGACAAGACTTACTTCCTACAAGACATGCCTGAGGAGAAGCTACATGGAACTGCCCTAGTGCCCTGGGCCTGACAAGCCACATGGAAGCAACCAGACCTCTGAAGCTGGAGAAGCCACTTGCAGACCTCTACCAGTGCTGAGATCCTGACGCTGGATCCAAAGACTTTCTACTCACTGGCTTGTGATCTTTCTGCATTTGGCATCATTGCATGTGTTTCATGAGTGTGAAAAGGGCTTTATAGATTGGTATCAGACATATGGGCCAATATTGGACTTAAGACCTTGGACTGGACTAGATAGGGATGTTTTCTTAATGTACAGTTGCTTTTGTATATGAAACTCTTTCTTGCATACATATGAGTGTTTATGAATTTGATTCTCTGGTTTAGTCAGTCTCACACAAACTCCATCTATCATTTGGCTGATATTTGAGCCACAAGGATGGGTTCAGTCCCAGGTCTGGAGGGTGATGAAGGGTCATGGTCTCAGGGTTCTACCAGCCTCGAGACAGCCAAGAAGCCTGTCTCCTTTGTGATTCTGGGTTTTAGTCCACATTTCTTTCTCCCACTTGGTCGGGGACCTGCTAAAGTGATTCCTTTCACTTTTTTTCCAATTCACTTTTTTTTCCAACATCAGGAGGTATTGGGAAGCTATAGCCAAGTAGTCCTTCTTGCCAAAGAGTCATGGAAGTGGAGTTTCAAGTGGTCCATTAGACCAGTGGGGATTAACTGTATCCATATGTCTTCAATATGTCTTCACTCATCTTTGCTACAGACAGGGAGAGATCAATATTTGCCTCTTACATGGCTGCTTATAAGCTTTTAAGGTCCTAATTGATATTCACCAAAGTAGGATGTAGGACATTGGCTTTGTAGATGACGTCATGCCAACTAGCCTTGGTGTTCCTCAAAACTGTGACCCTGAGTGTCCAGGACTCATCCCTTTAAGTTGTTTGATTATGGCTAAACAGTCTTCATAACTTTGAAACCCTGCATGGGCTCCTATGTTAATATCAATATGTGTAGCATTGATAAATACATAGGTAAGCACCATCTCTGTCAAACCTACATATATTTGTAGAACTAGTCCCATTCTAGTTCTCATACCTGTCCAGCTTTTGTGTCTATGCATTCACTCATAGATTATGGCTACTGCAGGATTGTGAATCTAATAGTATTCACCTCATCAGAAGAATATTGAACAAAGGAGGTGTCACTGTCCTTAATAATGTTTGATTCACTGAAAATTGCTATGTATACAACTTGTACGTGGAAAAGTCAATCTCCTTTCCTAGGATCTCAGATTAACACTGCTATGATTACTTCCTGAGACTTAATAACAGAGGCTTCAAAAAGTTCCTAAAAAAAAATCCGTCACCTTTTCATTCTACTCTGCCACAAACTTTTTGAAGGCCCCTCATAGGACACATGTGAGGCACTACAACACTTCTGTGGAGTATTACGTCTTGTCTGCTGGGAGCATAATTATTTTCAACTGAGTTCTTGAATCACAGTGTGTATTTACATATTAAATTCTTGCATTGGCCCTAATAAGAGTGAGAAAGTGAGATGAACTTTTTTAATAATCATTTTATTGGGGGTTCAGACATCACTATCACAATACATACACACCTATACTATGCCAAGCACCTTTGCATGCCTGCTGCCGTCATCATTCTCCAAATATCTATTTTTTGACTTGAGCCCTTGATATCAGCCCTTCATCTTTCCCCTCCCTCCCCGCTCCCCATTCCCCTACCAACCTTCAATGCTTTATAGATTATTACTTTGTCATACCTTACACTGCCAGGAGTCTCCCCTTGCCCACTCCTCCAATGTCCGTCCTCCAGATAGGAGGTTAGGTGTAGATCCTTGTCATTGGGTCCCCTTCTCTACCCCACCTTCCCTCAACCTAGCTGGTAACTCCACTCTCACTACTGGTTCTGAGAGTTTCATCTGTCCAGTATTCCCTGCATTTCCAGTCCCCATCTGTACCAGTGTACCACTTGCATTCCAGCTGGATTTGTAAGGTGGAACTGATGGTTGTAAGGTAGATTATGATAGTTGGGGGGAGGAAGCCTTGAACAACTAGAGGAAAGTTTTATGTTTGAGATGAACTTTTTCTAAAAGAGTGTTTCTTCCATCAGGTGTTCAAGAGATATTCTTTGAGCTCATATTATCTACAGCCAAAGGTTGCCTTGCTTGGATTCCGTGTTCTTTTATTGGTGTGAGGTCGCAGAGTGGATGGTGAAGTGTACATATCTAGTACTTATGGATTTAACTTCATAAACTAGTAGGGGAAAGACGTTGAATTCCTTTGTGTGTTCCACCACTCCCACCATCACTATTTTCTGACCCCCATTTACCATATTTTTCAGGCCATAAGAAACATTTTTTCCCCAAAAAGTTGGAGGGGGTGGGAACAAGGGTACATATTAGTCTGAAGGTGTGGTACCCCAAAACATTTTAGTACACTGGTACTATTAAGTTCTGAATATTTTTCTTGTTTTCCTAATCTAAAAACTGGGGGTGTCTTGTGGTCAGGTTCACGGTATGGTCTGAGAAATATGGTAACTAGACCTTGTCCTCTCTAGGAGCCCTGGTAGAATAATGGTTACGAGTTGGGCCACTAACCACAAGGTCAGCAGTTCAAAACCACCAGCCGCTTAGCAAGAGGAAAAAGAAGGTTTTCCACTCCCATAAATAGTTATCATCTCTGGAACTCATGGGGACAGTTCTACCCTGTCCTGTACAGTCCTGATAAGTTATAATTGAGTCCATAGCAGTGCACTTGGTAATTTTGTTGGGTTGAGTTGTGTCCTATACTTGCTGCCAGGAAAAGGAAAGCAAATTAGGAAAGCAAATAAAAAGAAAGGGGATAAAAGCAGACAAACGAATTCTTCACCCCTGCATTTTCAAGAGATTTCCCTTGAGAAATAACTTTGACTTTACTAGCTGTGTTAGTCTGGGCTGACAAGAGAAACAAATTCATAGACACTCATATGTATAGATGAAAGAGTAATTGTTGATTAAGAAAACATCCCAGCCAAGTTCAGGTCAAGTCCATAGGTCCCATATCTCTTATACCAGTCTATAAATTCCTCTTGAGACTCACACAACACAGGCAATAATGTCGAATGCAGAAATATCACCGGCCAGTGGCTGGAAAGTCCTGTGGACCCAGGGGTGGTAGAAACATCTCAGCACTGGCATGGGTCTCCATGTGGCTCCTCCAGCTCCAGGTTCTGGCACTAACAGCGTAGCTCCATGTGGCTTTTCAACAGGAATGTCTCCCAGGGAGAGTGCGTGTATCCCACCTCCAGTGAGCTATTTATGTCCTTACTGCCTCCAAATTTGGTCAAGTTATGACCTGACTGATAGGCTAAATCCTCCCTTCACTCTTAATAGTCTCTAGCTAACAACAAGTTATGTAACTACGACACTAACCATCACCAACTCTGGGGACTTTAGAATAGATCTCTTATTTGAAATCTGACCCTAGGATGCATTACTGTGTATCAATGACCTCAGATTGAAAATGCAATGCACGATGTCTGGTTGTAATGATAATACAACTCTAATTGATTTTATTGAATGGTTGAATTGTATGATATGTAACTTATGTGCCAATGAAACTGTTAAACAATAAGAGAAAAGAAAAAATGTCATTTCTATAGAATGAAAGAAAATGCAATATACACGCCCTTACTCCCCTGCTATCCATTGTCCTCTCTCTGCTCTTTATAAATCTAATGAGGAAGACCATGTGGGAGCCTTTCATCTCAGAAGCATCAGCAGGAAAATTCACTTTAAGTCTTTAGGATTTAATACTTGTTGTGAGTTGCCTAGTTGATACTGACTGATACTAATATGCTAACACCTAACAGATCCATACCTATACTTGGGATGGAGTCCCGGATGGTAACAAACAGTATCCGCAATTGACTGTTAACAGAAAGGTTGGGGCTTCAACCCATCCTGAAGTCTTGGTTATGCGCTTCCAGAAACTCAGTCATTTGGAAGCTCTCTGGGGCCCACTTTTATTCTAATATATATAAAATCTTCAGGAGCTCAAGTTGACTAAGTCTGAGGTTGTGTAGGTAGGATAATTACTGCCTTTCGATGCAAGTAGCCCTATGGAAGATAACTGTATACTCTTCCCATGTGTCCTTTTTCTCATCAAAGAGATTTTTTTAGACCTTCTGGTTAACTTTCCCCAATCCGTGCTTTTTCTAGCCTCTCCCCCTTTCAGACATGATCCACACATCTACTAGACATTTTGAGGTCCAAGAACCTCCTTCTACTAGGGGATAAATCTGTTTTCAGGTTGCTTCCATAGCCTCCATTACCCATGTTGGGATATCTTCTGCTGCAGTCTTTCCCGCTGCCAGATGAGTCACCTGGGGTGCACGTCATCCCTTAGGAGACCAGGGGAGGAGAACAAGATTGGCACAGCATTCCCAAATGTCAAGAAGAAAATGTGCTTGGGTGACCATTGGACAGAGGGAAGCGCTGAGAGCAGGCGGGGCGAAAGAAATCACCCAGGCCATGGAGCTATCAGAGAACAAGCAGGAGCCAGCCCAGGCCGAGGTCCTCCACCTCCACACCTCCCTGTCCTCAACACACAGAGCTCTCTCGTCCCACCTTCCACCTTGGCTGAGATTCCAGGGACCAGGCAAAACTGTAACCCCTGTGGAAAGAGCAGTTCCACGTCTGAGCCATGGTCAGGAGGCTGCGCCACCTGGAAGCTCTGGCTTCAGCATGTGCCTCTCAGTCCCCATGTCTCTTAGCGGCTCCCACTCAGCATGGGTGTAACTCAGAGGCACAGGACACTGAAATGCTAAGTGAAGAGCAATTAACTTTTGCTTCTGAAAACCCACTTTAGCTTTCCATAACTCTTTGGGGGCCATTTCAACGAAGCCAAACCTCCCGCACATTCTCCCTCAGCAATAAATTACCTTCCTGGCTTTAATTAGCTGCCGGAGTGCAAAACGGGCTGGGTGCTGACGCGGCTGCTTTCCCCACAGGTCCCATTCTGTCACACAGACTCCAGGAGAATGGCAGCTGCGGGGAGCAGCAAGTCACTTCCGTGGGAGCATGATCTGCGGTGGACGCCTTACCTGTCCACAGGGTGGGAGGGGAGGCCTCCAAGTCCAAGCCTTGTGCGGGCCACAGTCGGAGGCACATTGCATTCTTTGGCAAGGCCTTCATCTGTCCCCCCACCACCACCACTACCACGACCCAGGCCTCTTTGAGCCTTCAATGAAGTGTCCCCAGACCCATCCTCCCCTCTCCAGTCTCCTGCTCCTCCAAGTCACCCCCCAAAACTACACACACACAGACCAGCCGCCAGCTGTCTAGCTCTTCATCACCCTTCCCTTTCTGTCATGGGAGAAATGACTGACAGAGCTTAAGAGGTAAGCCCTGCCAGGAGGAGGTGTTGTGTAATTGGGAGGTGAGCTGGAGTCCAAGCGGACACATTTCAAAGTGTGTGCTGCGACTCACATCCTGGGGACTGACTGAGAAAGAAGGAAGTTAAGATAAATAAATACAAAGAAAAGGTTGAAGAAAAGCACCCACAGAATCCCCAATGCCATCCACTTAACTCTCCCACTAACTAGCAGCGTGACCTCAGAAAATCCCTCGAGCTCTTGGGGACCCAGCTGCCCATCAGTAGGCTGTGGGGAAATAGAGAAGGCACTCCCTAAAGGAGCCCTCTACCCAGGCTTCTTGTTCCCCAGGCCTCCTGCTTTCTGCTAGGGCTGCGCCATCTGGACAAAGGGCAGCATCGCAGGGCCTACCTTCCAGCTGGTCAATCTGGTGCTGCAGCTTACCGCCCCCCATGTGAACCCTAGACTGCCCCAGGAGCTGGCCACTAGGCCCACAGGCTGCAGACTCCCACTCCATCACTCCGTTCTCCATCCTCCATCCTTGGGAGCTGTCCCTTGACCAGGAAGGGCTCTGGGATAGGGCCAAAGTCCCTTTTCTTGGTGACATGTTCTCTTCCAGACCTGCAGGGCCCCGCTTACACCTCCTGTGACCAGAGGTAACCTTCCCAATTCCAAGTACAGGACTGCCTTTGCCCGCCCTTCCTTTCCTGGAAGAAGGGAGGGAAGGGAACACCAAACAAGGAAGGCCCACAACCCAGCCCTTCTTCCCTGTCCTCTGCCTGCCTGGAAACCCGGTGACAGGCCAGCTCCGCACAGACCTTTCTCTGATTAAGGGTGTGAGTGCGTCGCACACCGCGCTCAGAGCCTGGAGCCCCAGCAAACCTCCTCTGTGATTTCCCTGCGCGCCTCCCCAATTAACAGGCAGCCTGTCAGGGCGCGAGGAGAAGCCGGCGGGCAGGCAGGAGCAGCACTGCCAGGGCCAAGGCCGACAGGCAGGCAGGTACGACGCTGTCACAGCCGCCAGACGCAGCCCTCGCGCCATCCTGTCCTCTCCTCTCCCTGCTGGAGCCCGCCTCCGCAGTCTGCTTCTTCCCAGCCTGTCACACACCCCACACAGCAAGCAAGTGAGCAATGTGCTCAGCCCAAGGAGAGCACAAGGACTGGCCTGGAGCTGCTGCCAGCCAGAGGTGACCAGGAGTCTGCTCCCTGTCTGGTCTCTTTCCCAAGGTAGTGATCCCTAAAAGTCCTTACTGGATAGTAAGAGGAGCACAAAGAGAACCTGTCCTCTAGGAGTCTGGGAATCACCTGCAGAGTTTGCCCTTTGGGAAGCACAGGAAAAGGGCAAACAGAGGCCTGCTTTGCTGCAGAAACTTGACCAGCCTGTTTGAGTCCAAGGGAGTGGGTTCCTCTTTGGACAGCTAACCACATCATCAGCAGTTCGAACTCATCAGCCACCCATGGGGAGAAAATGAAACTCTCTGTTCTTAGAGATTTACAGCCTCAGAAACCCAAAGGGGCCAGTTCTACTATCCTCTAGAGACAAAGTCAGTGAGGATTGCTTTGTTGGTTTGTGTTGGGATTTAAGTTTAATTGCAGTCAGGTTTCTTAACTCAACTCACATGGCCTCCTTTCTCTGGCCTTTCTCTAGGCACTAATGAGGCTGATAGTCTGTGGGAACCACACTGTCTCAGTCCCTGCCCTCCACATAATCTCATCTTTCTTATCTTCCAAGTAATGAAATGGGTGGTTCCAGGTCCCTTAATCTCCTCAGCAAATTCCAGCCTCCTCTGAGGCCCAGAGACCAAGTTCATGTGGTCAGAGCTTCCTGTAAAGCTCAGGTCCCAGTGACTTCATAGTTGATCTTTATAATTCCTACTGTGATGACTTAGAAAGCCTTACTCTTGCTAGTTTCCCCAGGCAACACCTCCCCTGCTCACCCCCCACCCCCAAAAAACTGACATTCCACCCATCTGAATTGTTGAGTCCTATTGGCTTCAAGATCTCTCGTGATTGAAGAAAACTCACCCATCCACACTCTTCCTACACCAGCAAGAGTCTTCTACACAGACAAAAATATGAGCTGTGTCCCCTGGCGTTCAGTAATGTGAGGCCCCAACTCTGCCACCTACGCTAGCAAGCCACACTCACGTACCATCACTGTTGACCCAGGAAACACCTCTAGGACTCTTGATGAGCATCTAGAAGGACATCTACTTCTCATCTTCCTAGAGTGGAAGGAATAGTCTCCTCTCCTTGGAACAGAAGGCTGGAGTAGGGGCGCACGTCCATCTGGAAATGAGGAACTCGGGATGCTTCCAGATCAACCGGAGGTGGAGAGAGAAGAAAGTCGATCATGTGGACCGAAGAGAAGGGAAGAAGGATAAATGAGGTTAGATTCAAAAACTCCTGCAGGACAGGGATGGTATCTTACTGGGCTTCCTATTCCTATTGTGTAGGATAGACTGGTCTCTTGTCAATGACGTTCAGTAAAGGTGGAAAAGATGGGAATCGGGTTATGGTGGCTCTCCTTCTGTACCAGAAAGAGCTTATGTACCCAAGATCTGTGTTGGACACAAGCCCAATGACTCTCCTAAAAAATAACCTCTCTGTCATAGAGTCACTACCAACTCACAGTGACACTGTAGGTCAAGACAGAACTGCCTTTGTGAGTGACCAGGACTATCAGGGTTATGGGAGCGGAAAGCCTCATCGGTCTCCTTTGGAGCAGCTGGTGGTTTTGAACTGTGGGCCTTGCAACTGGCAGGTCAACATACAGCCACTACACCATCAAAACTTCCTCTTCACTCATATTGCTTGCCCTAGGAAGAATGGAGATATATAAGAAAGATGCTAAGAAAAGAGAAACCAAGAGGAAAGAATGTCAACAGAGATTGAACCAATGTGTTCCTTCTCTCCATGTTATATGTGCCTGGGTGTCTGGCATTTAGAGGGCTAAGCAGCTCTAGAAAACCACCCGGTATCAGAACTTGTAGAATTGGGACTAGCCAGGGGGTAGGAGGAGGGCAGGAAGGAGTCAAGAGGAAAGAAGAGAAGAAGAAGAGAGAAAGTAGAAATGATCCACTCCAAACCAATTGCTACGCTTACAAATATATAACCTCTCATTTGCATGACAACACCCCCTCTTGTAAAGGGGGAATATAAAGTTATAGAGATGTAGATAAAAAGAAACTAAATGCCAGCTCCTAGCCATGGCAAGAGAGAACATATATCCAAGTCATTAATTATAATCCAATTTATGTTTGCACTGTAAAGGATTATCATTTGCCATCAAAGAGATACCCTTCCCTTATTAAAGCCATTGAGACTCTCAGGAAGTGCTCAAGGGTTTGAAATTCTGTATTTGAATTTCACACATTCTTTTTACTGCTGGGACCAAAATTCAATCAACACTTGATAGTGCTGACACCAACATTCAAGCCACGGGGGTCTTCACTTCTTCATAGCAGATCTACAGATAGGACTTGCTTAGAAAATTTGTAAATTTGCTCGTGTGTGTGTGTGTGTGTGCGTATGTGTGTGAATAACACATGCATAATCATATCTTTTTCCAAATGGAGGGGGATTTCTACCAAGGTCAATCTGCAAAAGGAAACCACTAACCTCCTGTTTCTCCAATGTCCAAAGCCTGAGTGAAGCCCAACAGCCTGAGAGTGGAATCTACGTCCTCACTTTCATCTCAGAGCCAACCCAACATGAATTTGTTGCCTAGAGACCAGATTTGACTTTTTACTCCGGACCTGAGTCTTAGGTATATGCCCAGAAAGGGTCTGAGTTAGAAGCCAGGGCCCAGAAGCTCTCTCTCCTTCCTTCAGAGGGCCTTCAGCAGAGCCTGGACTCTAATTTGCCTTTTCTACCCCTGTCCTGTGCGCTAGGATGCAGGCTAAGACAGAGAATTTCTGTCTCTGTACACTACATTGCATTTTCTGACTCTGTACACTAAGTAGGGCTTCTGTTTGGCCTGCTAACCAGATCGGAAATCCAAAACCACCAGCTGTTCAACTCAGCCACCTACCATTTCTTGGGAGAAAAAGGAGGCTTTCTGTTCTCAGAAACTCACAGAGGCAGTTCTACCCTGTCGCATAGGGTCATTATGCATCAGGACTGATTCAGCACAGTGAGTTTATTCGTGTGGTTGGTCCACTAAGTGTTCACTTGATGCCTGCTAAATGATACTGATGAGACAGAATGGAAGGCAATGGGCTTAAATACATGCCTACAGTTTGGGAAAACTCAGCGGCGACTCACCAATCTCTTTCCTTTCCTGGACACACTGGACCCAGGGGTTTCCATAGAACCTGTCACCTAAGTTGTAGGCTAAGTAAGGTTCATCTAACGTGAACTGGAATTTTCACAGGTAGTAGAAGACTACAATAATAGTGATGATATTGAATTTCCTTGTAAACTAATGAGGTCCTGTTGTTATTTGCATTTTATATATGAACAAACTCTGGCCCAGCGAGGTTAAATAACTTACTCAAACTCAGGCAGTCTAGTCAGGGGCAGAAGAGGAATTCAAAGTTCACCCTCTGTGAATAAGCTAAGCTCTGGCAGCCAGGAGGCCCCAACCTCTGTGTGCAATATTATTAGCTCCGACACATCTTTCTGATCCCAGAGGACCCATGAGGGACAAGAATGCAACAACACCATCTTGAATTACTGACACAAGGATTTCCTTCCTGGGATTTCTCTTGCTTTAGCAGCAAGCAACTGCACTATCCCCTGTGCAGCGCCCTCGTGACTAGGTCAAGGGCAGACATAACTGCTTTGAACAGATGGGAAGGCTGAGGCCTACAGAGATGTGATACAGAGAGAAAGCAGGGCTAAAACCCAGATTATATCTTGAGTCTCTTGCCCCCATTCCTGAACTTGCTCCCATGCGTCATGGCGTTACACCACTCCTTCCACAATCCACAACCCCCCTGTCCTGACAGCCTTGGACTTTAGGGATTAAGCCTCACAGATAGAGTTCTTGACACCAGCTGCCTTTGGAGTGGGCAGGCAGGGCAGGGAGAGTGATGCTGGGGGGAAGGAAGGACAAGGCCTTTCCAAAAATAGAGTGTGTAAAGACCAGACGAGCGGGTCCAAAGTCACCGGGAAAAGAAGTCTGTGGCCTTGCCAAGCACCAGACCCAACGGTCTGGGGTGTGGTAGGGGGAGGAGCCCCAAAATATCACCTCCAGATCAGCAACTCCTGCCCACTCCAAACACATACACACACACACACACACACACACACACACACACACACACACACCACCCTCGGTGCAAATTACAAGACAGAGCTTCCCAAACAGCACCCAGATCCCTGCCCGCCGGCTTCACAACGCCATCTCAAAGGCAATTTCTGGACAGAGATTTCGATGTCTGGGTTGTTTGTCTTTCTTTTATTTCCTTTAATTTTTTTTTCCTTTTAACTTCTCTTCCTCCAACTCCCATGGAGAGGTCTTGCTGAAATTCTTTAAATAGAAAAAAATGGAGAAGTATCATTTGTGTCCTCAGACCTGTGGATTCTAAAAGATCAAGTTTGGGCTCTCCAGGGTCTCTTCCGGGCCTTTCCTGGGCCCCACTTGGCTTCCCTGGGACATCCCTGCCTCTGGGCTCAGTGCTTGGGGCAAGGCAAAGAAACTGAAAGCAAAGTGCCTGCCCTGGACCGTCTGCCAATTGACCAAACTAAGAATCCCTTTTCAACCAAAACAGACCCAGACAAGCCACTAACAACCAGTGCCTCAGTGCCTCCTCCAAGTGCTTTGATGCGTCTGTGCATTGGTCTCTGAGGAGGGGGCCGAGCCCTCCTGCAGAGGAGGATGAGTGCATGCCTGGAGTATTTGCTTGGTGCCAGGCACCTGGGAAGGGATTTAAGTATTCCTGACCGACTTTAATGCCTCCTGGTGGCATCGTGGTTTCACGTTGGGCTTTGATCACAAGGTCCGAAGTTTGGAACCACCAGCAACTACACTGGAGAAAGAGGAGGCTACTCCCATGAACGGTGAGTCTCGGAGACTCACAGAGGTAGTTCCACCCTGTTCCATCTGGCCACTAGGACTCAGGGTGGACTCCATGGCGTGAATTGGGGTCAGCTCTTACCGACTTTCGGAGGACTATTACCATGAGAAGAACCATGTCTCTGAGAAGTTAGGCAAACTGCCCACTCCTCCAAGCAGTCCGAGCAGAGCTGGGATTTAAATCACACCCCCCAGAAAGTGGTGGAGTCAACCAAGGAGAGTGGTGAATGGAACCACACTAATAACTGAGCAAACTGTCAGAGCCCATTTCCTCAGCGTGGTCTGACCACGTTTGGAGCAATGATGTTCAGAGGCACAGTCTCTTTGGGGGGCACTGTGGGAAAGCAATCAGAATGCCAATGCCCAAATCCAGTGTGCCAGAAACCTCATTGACATGAGTTTATCTAGCTGGACAAGGAATCTTACTGAAACACTGCTTTTAACAGAAAAATTTTGAGTCGACCTCAGTCCCCCTTAGCAGGCCGCTAGTGAAATAAACTGGTTGATCTGTAAAATGTATGCGTGCATTGACACGACCGTGGTACAAATGCGGGTACTAAAATAGATGCCAGTCTGTGAACTAGAAAGCTCTGCGCTGGCAAAGCTCAGTGGCACTAGTCTAGGTAGGGTACGATCCTGCCACTGCTTGAAAGCACTTCACACACAGCGCACACCTACAAACACAACACAGCCACCCTCTGTTTGCAAGACACACACCAAACTATTAGCCATGCCCCCCCCCCCCCCCCCCCCATAGCACCCTTCCCTTTGTGCATGGAAGGCAGCTACCGAGAGCAAGTGCAGCAGCCCTGGAAGGGGGGTGAGAGAACAGGAGAACTTTTTTGAATTATTTCATTTGCTGGCTCGCTTATTTATTTTACTTACTTATTTACAGTGATTGGCTAAGAATGTGCACAGCAGAGAATATGCCGATTCGACAAATTCTCCAGGTACATTTCAGTGACATTGATGACATTCTCCAAGTTCCCAACCCCCTTTGCTGACTTGTTCTTCCTCTGTTAATATCAGCTCCCTGCCCTCTAAAGTTCCCGTCTGAACTTTCAAGTTGCTCCTGTCCATTTGATCCCATCGAGCTAGTTATTAAAAGAACGTCCCAGCGAGGCATTCTTTACTAATGAAGCTCTATTTTACAGACTCTGCATTATTTCAAAGGAGCCGTGGTGGTGCCATGAGTTCATTGCTGGGCTGCTCGTGGTCAGAGCAGCAATTCAGACCCACAGGAGAAAGATGGGCTGCCTGTTCCCGTGAGGAGTGACTGTCTGCTGCTGTAAAGCTTTACAATCTCAGAATTCCTATGGAAAAGTTCTACGCCGACCTGTAAAGACACTTGAGTTGGAATTCAATTGATGGCAATGAGCTTGGGTTTAGGAGAGGGAGTCTGACTGCAAATGTTTTTAAGAATACTTACACAGATCACCGTATTACACCTGTTGGAAAGTAGTCCTCCACAGGTAGGATAAGACCCAAAGCTTCAACTTAACCCAGGTCTCACGGAACACATAGCCCCAGGCTTCAAGGTTACCAATACGAGACGTCTTAGGCAATTCACACCCCAAGTTGATCCTCAATTCGAGGTTTTGAAATTGGAAGGCTTAGGTTCAAACTTGCTTTCAGGATCTTGGGCAGGTTCCAGATCATCCCTGAGACTTCGTTATCTCCTTTATAAAACGAAGGTGGTGCTAAAACCGACCGTGTAGGATCGTTCTGAAGGCTTACTAGAGTCGAGAAGGCAAACACACTCTTGAATGACCTGGTTGGAAACCTAGATGAGGAGCCAGAGCTGTGGTGTCATTAGGGCTGGTGTCACTCATGGTGTGGTAACTCATGATGTCACCCTTCCCCAGGGACCTACTCTTGTACCAGACCATATAAAATCCTAAGAAATTTTCATCATTGAGCTATCTATGATCAATAGAGATGGAAATGCTTAAATGTAGTATAGCTTAGATAAGATAAGATAAGTATAGCTTAGATATACGCCACCAAATCGTTTGGTAAAATCTTTCTACATTGAATTGCAACATGATTAACTACAACACTAGTAGTAACCAAGTGGAAGCCTTTCTTTTACATTTTTTCTTATTTTCCTTTAGCTACTATTAAAGGCTCAAAAAAAGTCATTGCTATGGGTTCACAAATACTACTTACCACAGTATTGTTACTAAAATACAAAAAAAATTGACCAAGTCAGCGACCATACAAACACTGGCACCATCCAAACATTGTGTCCGTTTCATGATTCAGAGTGTCCTTGGAATCAGGTAATCATGACAGCTCTAACTTTCAAAAAGTAAATTTGCATAGAGTCTTAAGTCTTGGAGATAAGTGTATTAATACATACAACTTGGGCTTATAAAGTATGCTGTTATAAATACCTACAGGATTTTTTGTATAAAAAATAATACATCTCAGCTGAAACACTACAAGAAAAGGATATAGACTGGTCATTTTGGTATCACACCCTCCCCACCCTGATAGAGTCACCCAGTGTGACCCACACCTCATGCAACTCCTGAATAGTACCAAGGAATTGGTGTCATTCCAGATGGACAGGCGCCATTGGAGAAGTGGAGTCATCAGAGCAAGATGGTTCCATCCCACGGCTCTGCCTCCCTCCCCCTCTGCAGCAACACAAGAAAGCAGCGAACACCACCAAAGGCTCAAACTCTGCAAGACTATCACGCATCTGTCTTCAACTCCAAACCCAGGAACTGGTGATCGGGGATTAGGGGGCCATGGAAAATTACCCTAGTGCCAAGGGGCCTCCAACAATGAATCTTGGACACCAGCCTCTAAATCCCCAAGTAAATATCGGTTCATGGGTCTGTTGATTAAAATCACCAGTGGTATATCTGATGGCTACCCAGAGATGCTCAGAGCTGAAACAGCAGCAAGCTGACCCAGGAATCCTTCAGCAATGAGCCTCACATGATACCCAAACTTAGCTCTTCGTTCTTGCACTCTCCCACCCTTACTCAGCTCACACGGAATGCCTTCCCCTCCTTTTTTCACCATTGTCTCCCCACGCCTACTGTGAGTCAACCCTTCCCACATCATCAGAAATTCACTTCCTCTTAAGAGCACCCATGGGCTGCAGGAAATAATCATTAACTTAATAGGCTGATATAATTACATTAAATAATGAGGATAATAATCAGAATATAGGCTTTGGAAAGAGAAAGCCCGAGTTTGAGTTCCAACCGCACCAAGTGGTTAAGTGACTTTAGTTAAGTGACTTTAGATAGCTAAGTTTTCGTGCCCTAAGTAAACTGAGTTGGTCACAAAAACAATCATTGCTGTGGCGTCCATTCCAACTCAGGCCAACCTCTTGTGCTGGAGAGTAGAACTGCCTCGTGGGGTTTTCTTGGCTGTGGTCTGTACAAAGCAAGTCAAGAGACCTTTCTTCCAGGGTGCCATGGGGGGGGGGGGGGGGGGGGGGGGGGGGGGGGGGGGGGGGGGGGGGGGGGGGGGGGGGGGGGGGGGGG
>PVJH01008163.1:0-87289 GCA_004026705.1 Nesogale talazaci | reverse complement strand
CATCTCAATGCTGGCTTGGGCCACTGGGGCTTCTCAAGCATTTCAGCACTGGCAAAAGTCTCTATGTGGCTTTTCCAGCTTCAGAGGTCTGGTTCCATCAGGGTAAGCCCATGTGGCTTCTCTGCCTGGATGTCTCACAGGGAGTCCGCCTTGTGTCTTGTCAGTAGAGCATCTCCAAGGGACTGAGGAGTGAGTCTCTCACCTCCAAGGGCAAACTACAGCTGGATTTCCCAGAATTCTCAGGAGAAACCCATGCCCACACAGAGGCCTCAGTGGCTCTCTCCAGATTGACAGGCTAGACTCCACCCCTACAGTCTTACTTCTCAAATTGACCTCAGATTAGGTGACTGTCACACAAGACCGGCCTCTGTTTGTCTTTTCCCCTGGACACCAGATCAGTATGCTGCTGCCTGAGCTAGTCCTTTGCCTGTGCTCCTGCCGACTGAGCCAACCGGCAGATCATGTAGCCTTGCCGGGCATCACTGAGGTTCCATGGAGACCCATTCTGCCAGGCTGCTAGTGCATACAGCACATTGCCATGCACCGTAGATCTCAAGACCCCCTCCAAACTCGAGCTACGGACTATTGCTGCCCCACCCTGCTGTCTGTTTCCTTGAACTTGGACCAGCATCCCACGTGGGTTGTGAAACTGAGCCCTCTGTACTTGTGTGTGGACTAATTGGCCATTATATTCCTTCTCACTATATATATATATACATATATATATAATCATAAGTGTTCTGGTTTTGTTTCTCGAGAGAACCCTCCCTAACACACCCATGTCTATCCTCACTGGTCCCTGCACGGAATGCTTGTATTTAATTTATATCACTTTAATTCCTATTTATTAATAATGGACCTCCATGAAAATAGTGCCCAAAATATTTTACTAAGAGGTAAAGTACTGTCAGTCACTTGTCTACTGGCATAAACAAACAACAAACAGACGCGTTACCATCCAGTCTGATTCTGACTCACAGTGACCCTGTGGTACGGGGTAGAACCACTGCTACCGGCTTCTGAAACTACATTCTTTTTGGAAGTAGAAAGTCCAGTCTTTCTCCCTCGGAGAGGATGATGCTTTCAACCCACTGACCTTGAAGTTAGTAGCCCAACATGTCATCCCTACGCCAACAAGTCCGTGTGACTCAACTGATTTCTTGACTGTTACTTGCAGAAGCATTTCTTGTAGAGCCAAGCAAAATGAAATCGACAGCTCCCCTTCAAGAGTTACAGAAAGTCTGCATAGGGTTGCTGTGCATTGTCATCCAGTCAGGAGGTGAGGGTTTGCGTTTTTTAGTTATTTAAGCAAACCTGGTTTCGTGAAGCTCACATGATTGTGCTTCACAGATCATGTGCTTTTTCACAAGTGGAAAGTAAGTGTCAAGCAAGTGTAAGGACGCCGGTTTTGCAACAGAGCCCTGGTGACGTAGTTATGTGTGATGCGAGTGGTTGGCAGTTTGAAACTACCTCCTCCCCTAAATGGTGGCAGTCTCATGGAGAGAAGCGTGTGGTGAGTGGACCGCATCGTGGACATGGGAACCACTAGGGAAGCAGAGCCAGCATCTAGGCAATGGTAGAGATCTTGTGAGTATTAAAGCAGCACCAAGCTAGTGGAGAGGAAGCACTGAAAGGTGGAGGAAGGAAGAAAGTGATGGCAGGGCAGGAAGAGGCAAAAGGAAGCAAAGGCATGGATAGGGAGTCTAACAGAAGTGTGCACTTATGCAAACATGTTAATTTATAAAAACAGTGACATTGGCCTATGTACATATATTTATAAGGCAATACACTGACGCTGCAGACCAGCCTTGAGCCCTGCCTCATACCTTCCCTCAATGCAAGAACATTTTGTTCTAACAAACTGGCAATCTGTGAAGCTCACCTCCCCACATCCCCCCTCCCCAATTGCCAAAGACAAAAATGGATGCATAAGCAGATGTGGTGAAGACAGAGGATGGTGCCCAGCTATTGAAAGATACAGTATTTGGGGTCTTAGAGGCTTGAAGTTAAACAAGCGGCCAACCAACAGTGAAGCAGGAAACCCACATGGAAGAAGCACACCAGCCAGTGTAGTTGTCAGGTACCATTGAGGCCAGACAATGGACATCAACAGATTCACAACAAACAGTGAGCTAACAAGCAGAAATGCACTGGTGAGAAGGAAGGGGGGTGGAGCAGAGACCCAAAACCCTTCTATGGACAATGGAACATCCCCCCACAGAGGGGTGGCAAGGAGGGGGTGAAACAAGATGCAGTAGAGAACTAATGGGTCACGCAATATACCTCTGATCCCTGGAGGCCTACATACACACACACACACACACACGCACACCCCACTATCGTGACCCCCTATGCCGCTTCCCAATCTAGACTAGACAGGAGCATGTACATAGGTATAGGCAAGAGATAAAACTCACAACACATGGAACCCACACATGGGAGCAGAGATGCCGGAAGTATAGGGGGAAATGGAGGAAAGGTAGAGACTGCGTGGATACCGATTGCAATGAATGGCACATAACCACACATACCCATCCAGGGAGAAGAACAACAGAAAACAGAGGGGGAGGGAGACAAGGGTTAGTGTGAAAGAGGAAAATAATTAAAAATCTATAATCTATCAAGGGGCCATGAGGGGAGGGCGGGGGAAGGAACTGATCCCAAGGGCTCAATGAAAAGGAGGTGTCTAGAAAAGACGGATGTACTAATATGTCGAATACAATTGATGGATGGATTGTAAGAAGAGTTGTAAGAGCTTCCAATAAAATGATTTTTAAAAATAGCAACAGTCTCAGAAAGCCACAGGGAGCTGCTAGGAGTCAGCAGTGAGTTTGTGTTTCGTCTATGTGCTCCTTTTGTGCGCTTTCTGGTCATCCTTATAAAATTTCAGACTCTTGTCATGTGATTATACATGAACGAATAACCTTAACGCAAAAATGTCATGTGAGTCAACTGACTATGGTCCTTACTTGATGGTGCTGATCAGAAACCAGGCCCACGACATCTCTGAGATCTGACTGTGTACGTGTGTGACCCTTCTTCTTCTATCCCTCTTACCTGTGATTTTTACTTTTGTTACTTTTTAGCCTGTTATTCGATCATTAGATTTTTTTTATATTGTGATTTCCACATGCATGCTTTAACCAGGTATCTTTTCCTTGCTTGTTTTGTGGTGTAACATAAAGGATCCATTTGGGGCCTGTGGGTTTGTGCTATATCCAGTTTTTTGGGTTGGAGGGAGCTCCTCTTGACTGGGAGACCTATGGACCCCTCACCATCCGATCAGGGAACAGAGATGGATTGCCACAGTTAACGTTCGGGAAGACAAAGAATGGGTGCAACATACGCTGGTCCCGTGCATTGGACACTTGTCTGAAGTCATTCTGAAGAGCTTCTAAAGAGACATGTATGTACATCACCTGAAAAGTGGGTATGGGATGATTCTTGAATAGGTTCTGTTCTGCTTCCTGTGAGAAACCAAGGGGTCCATTTTCCTCCTCAATCTACTTTCTGTGTTTGTGTTTTTGTCTTTGTTTTGTTTTTTCACTCTCTTCCAAGATAGTTTCTGAATCCAACACCAAGAAGATGCTCTTCATAAGGACTGAGCAGTTCCGTCGTGTCACATTTGGCCTGGAAAGTGTGGGGATCCCACATCTTTTTCAGTCTCAAAGAGTCATGGGTCTCTTTTAACCCATGCAGGTGGCATGCATTGTGCCACAACTCTCCCAAACATTTGGCATTTCCCAAGTCCCATGAACAATGACCATATTGAAAGCTTTGGAGCCACAATTCTCACTTTAAATATGTCTAGCTTTCTCTTCCCCAAGCTACTTTACCTGACTCTATTTAACCCCCACCACCAATTGTCTGTTTTTTTTTTTGTACTGCTATTTCAAATAGCAGCAAGGTCACCCCATGGGAATAGGTTTGGGTAGATCTTCCACACTAAGAACAAACTACCAAAAAGGAAGAGGCTGTCCACTTCTGAGGAATTAGTCTCTGAAAACCTTATGGATAGCACTGAACCATTGTCAGATATGGGAAACCTGCAGAGAATAGCAGAATGTTCTCAGTGGTAGTGCCAGAAGAAGAACCCTCTGGGTCAGATGTCATTCAAAATATGACTGAAGACGTGCTCCCTTCTTGAAGTAAAGTCCACCATAGCGATGTGCTCATCTGGGGAGACTAGACAAACAAATTCATGGACACTCGTATGTTTATTAAGAAGCGCTTTATATATAAGAGCAATTGAACATTGAGAAAACATCCCAACCCAGTACAGATCAAGTCCATAAGTCCTATATTATCTAATATGTCTGATATGAAAGTCCTCTTCAGACTCACTAAACATATGCATTGATACCGAATGCAGGAAGATCACAGGCCAGTGGGTGGAAGGTCTTGTGGATCCAGTGGTGGTTTGTGCATCTCAGCACTGGCAGGAGTCTCCATGTGGCTTCTTTAGCTACAGGGCTCTAGTGTAGCTTCATGTTTCTTGTCCACAGAAATGTCTTGCAGGAATTGAGCACGTGTCCCACCTCCAGTGAGCTATTTATCTCTGTAGCTCCTCCAAATGAGGTCATCAAGCTGCAACCTGATTGGCCTGTTAAACTCCACTCTTCTCTCTCTCTTAAAGAATCTCAAATTGACAAGGTGATGTAACTACCACAAATGATATCAATGGAGTAAAACCTGTGGGAGATATGGACCTTTGCTTGCTGATGGAACACCACTCCAAATGAAAAGAAACAGCTGCAGACATCAATTAATAATTGGAGTATAATGTATAAAATACGAATCTAGGAAAATTGAAAGTTATCAAAAATGAAATTGAACAGATAGACATCAACATTCTGGGCATTAGTGAACTTAAATGGCATGGTATTGGCTACTTTGAATAGCTAAATCATGTTTTACTATGCTAGCAATGACACATTCAAGAGGGATGGTCATAAATTTATGACCATTTATGAGGAATCCTCATAAATAACACTTCAAAATCTATCTTGAAGTACAATGCTGTCTATAATGGGATATCTATCCAAATAAAAGGAAGTCCAGCCAACACAACTATTATTCAGATGTATACACCAACATATACAATGATTAAGATATTAGAAAATTCTACCAAAGTCTTCAGTCAGAATTTGATCAAACATGTGATCCAGATGCATTTATAATTATTGGCGATAGGAATGCAAAATCGGAAACAAAGAGGAAGGAAGAGTAGCTGGAAAATGGAGTCTTGGTGCTAGAAATGAAGCTAGAGATTGCATGATAGAGTTTTGCAAGACCAACAGCTCGGTGATAGCAAATACCTATTTGCAACAGCAAAATGGTCACTGTACATACAGAGTCCCCTAGATGAAATACATCAAACAGACTGGAGTGGGGTGGATCTTTTGCCCGGTTGCCCATTGTGATACTCAGTGAAAATGTAAAGGGAATGAGTCTGGGTGGGTCATCAGGAGCCAGCATCACCAAGTCTGATGAGTTCAGTGACGTTGGCAGTAGCAGACTCTGAACTGAGCAATATTTCATGGTCAATTACTGGAGAAAATAGAGGGCAGAGCTGGAGCTAGCCTGATTTTGTTTCCCTTCCCACTTCTCTGGGTGCAAGATGAAATGTTATTTCTAAAACAACCACAGCTAACCACAGAAACCTTCAGTTTCTTCGTTCCTACCAGAAATTGAGAGTTCACAGAGTTGGGTGAAGAAGCAAGTCCCAGGGGAAGAACCTTCATTTTGTGTTTGATGGGGACCAAGAGGTCCTGATTTGATTGAAAAAAACTGGGCTCTAGACCAGTGATGGCAGATTTTAACTAATGAGAGAAGCCACCTATGTCTATGGCGATTTCTTGAAAGAATAATTAGGCAAATTCTAATTTCTTTAGCCAAAGTGAATAATATAATGAATGTACCTTATTCTAATTCTTATATAAGTGACCCATAATAAAGCCATCAGCTATCCGGTTATGATTATTCATACAATGAATGTTTACTCCTTGTTGGGTTTTTGTTTTCTGTCGGTCTACTTCCTGTTTGTGTTTTGTATGATTTTCTAAGTAGATAATTCAGAATAAGTACATCTATAGAGACTTTCAGCTGGTTTAATAATTGCCTAAGGACATGGCAGGGAGGATGGAGGAGGGGGAAATGGGGGACTGGCAACAATGTCGTAGACCCTTGGGTGGTGATGTGGTTATGCCTTGGGCTGTGATTGGTCGGCAGTTTGGAACTGCTGAGAGAAAGATGGGGCTTTCGACTCCCATAAAGAATGAAAGCCTCAGAAACCCAGAAAGGAGTCACCATGAGTCAGCCTTGACTTGATGGCTGTGAGTTTGGTTTTGATTTAGCAACAGTGGGTACGAGGAGAAAACGTTCAGAAAATTGATCATGGTGCCACTTGCACGAATATTAATATGATTGAATGAGTCAATGTATAATATGCGGGGGGAAAGAGTGAATCCTTGAATACCAAGGATAATGTCATAATATCTCTAAGTAGTCAATAAGGAATAAGATGTAGTCAAGTAATAAGGTCCTTCTAGCCACAATTCTTTATGCAATGCACTGTAATTCTATACTCTATGCCTGTGGCTATCATCCCATTTTGAAGGGAGTTTTCTGTCACAGGGTTAACTTAGACTATATCCTTGGTAGATACAGTCACTAGCCTTTGTTTCTTTGGCATTGTAGTATGCTGAGACACAAAGACCACACCTCCATCAAAGCTTCCGTGAATAAAAGCCTCTCAGAAGCAGGAATACACTGAGAACAGCCCAGGACCATGAGACGAAGAACACATTGCAGATCTCTGTCTGACATGACAGAGGACTTGGCAAGGAGACCACAAGATCCAGCAGAGGACCAGAGGGACACCAAAAAACTAAGTGGCAAACTGGCTTCCTGGATCACAGAAGCAGGAGTCAAGGAGCCATATGGTGGATTTGGAAAGAGATGTTGCTGTGGACCAATGAAGGTATTTGTTTACTAATCCTGGTTTGTGGTAACCTGTTATCTCCCCTAACTGTGAGTATTATCTGTGTGGTCATGAAATGGATGGACAAGCCCAGCAGAGATGTAGCGTAGCATGGGGGAAACAGAATAGGTAAAGAAGGATGGCGCCTGTCTGATTCCTGCCTCGTTACAATAGGAAAACCATCAGTGATTAGATTCAGCTCCCAGGACACTGTGAAGAAATAACATGTCATCTTTATGAAAAGAAATAAATCACTCTTTTAAGTTTATCATTTTCCAATTTGCTCTTTGCTGTATCACTGTATTCACCAGACTATTCTCTGATCTTTTAACCTTAAGTTGCTTGATGAGTTCGAAAAGCCATAAGATTATATTCTCAAAACACCGGGCCTCTAGTGAGCTTTGACTCTTTTACAGATGCGTGATAGAAAGTTGTCATTTCATTTCATGTTAACTAAGGCTGAAGCAGATGATTGGAGACTAATACATTAATTCCCAAAATGAAAAAAGGAGATGCATTCTGTTAATGTTAACACTCATGTTCCCTCCTCTTCTCAATCTTATCTATTGAGGACTTGAAAATAGTCGAATCAGCGATCCGTTACTCATGGGGCACCTCAGTTGATAAAGGTATAAGTTAAATAAATAGATGAACAGTAAAGAAAAATGACATGTGCGGGCTGAGTCCCAGTGGCATAGTGGTTGTGCGCGGCACAGCGGTTCACTGGGATGGAGGTTCAATTCCAGCAGCAGCTCACAGGAGCAAAGGCTGGGCCCCTACTCCCACCACCAGAGGGCAGTGATACCCAAAAAACAAAAAAAACAAAAACAAAAAAGAAAAAAGAAAAATGCAAATTCTAAATGAGGTAAATGATACAAGTACCATAGACATTTATCAGAATCATTCTGTGTGTTGTTGATCGGTGGTGCTATTTTGGTGGAAATATTATATTATTATTATTTTATTAATATATTATATTATTAATTTTTATTATTTTATAAAGATATATCATATTATTTTACTTAGCTCCTTTTAATAAAGGAATTAGTGGGATTACAAAGCTTGCTCAAAAGGATGAGCAGAAGAAAAAGTAAACAAGGATGGAAATATTAATAAATTAAAATCCCAAACTAGCTCATTTTACAGAGGGAAAACACATAACATTTGGATTTATCATCTCTCTAGATAAAATTTATTGCACCTAATTAGTTTCTTACAAATTAACAACTAATTCTAAAGAGTTGTAAAATATCTTCCTCTCATCAGTGGTGAGTGAAGCAGAGGAATTTCACCAGAGTCAGAGCTCTGTAAAGAGTTGTATTATGTTCATGAAGATCTTTATCAGCCTTTTGTCTTATTTTTTGATTTAGGATAGTTTTTCTAAATATATCTTTTTTGAGATAGAAGGTAATCTTCAGTATTATTGAAGTTGCATAGATAGTATTGAAATATAAATGTGTTCATCATCCTCTTCTCGTTCAAGAATACAAACCTACAAAAGAACAAGGATACTAATTAGACATCATCAAAATTAAGATTTCTCTGAGTTTCAAAATACACTGGTAAGAATGAAAACACGAAGTTCAGAGGTGGAGGAATCTTTTCAACACAGAAATCTGAAAAATTGACTTGTATCAATAAATACTTACTTATCAATTACTTATCAATAAATACGATAAATAAACCCATATAAAGTAGACAAGAGACTTAGACATTTTAAAGAGGAAAATATGTCATGGCCAACAGCTCATTAATAGATGATTAGTATCACTAGTCATCAAGGATATTCAAATTAAAAATGTAATAAAATACCCCTACACACCCACTGGTATGAGTAGAGTTTAAAAGACTGAATTACCAAGTGTTGGTGAAGCAACCGGAATAGTAATATGTGGCTTGTGAGAATTCTGGAGGTTACTCCCATATCGTGAATAGCAGAATCTTATAAGTTAAATGTGCACTTACTATAAAACCTAGGACTTCTCTTCCTAGGAACAATGGTACCTCAAATAACATTGCTTCTTGGGTTCCAGTTAACACATAACCAAGTTTGCTTATTTATGAAATATGTTTAAACAAGCCGCTATGATCATCGGATGCCTATAGACCATTTCAGTACTATGAATATATGATGTAAGTCTCAAAACTCACTGCCAGGGAGTCGGTTCCATCAAAACAGTGGCTTCTCAAGGGATCTTTGACAAAAAGGTGAGCTCAGAAGGTTCTAGCAACATTTGTGAGGTGTTAAAAGGTTAATAGGTTTTCTTTGAAAAATGCAGCAAAGTCATAGGACCTCATTTTTAAAGGAGTTTTGAAAACATTTTTAAAGGGCAGGGAAGTTGTACTGAGGAATTTCTTTTTTCTATCCTGGAAATACACAGCTCAGTGTTTGGTGATAACTAGGGTTTTCCTACGAGACTTTTCAATGGAAAACCTTACCTCATCCATCCTGTAGCCCTGATCTTGCCTGTATGGATGTCTTCTGCCCACCCCCCCAAAAAAACTCAAAGAACATTACAAAGGAACACAATTTGAGTCCCCCAAGCATAACAAAACTATAGCATTGATGGAACATGAATGGAAGAGCACAAAGTTTGAGGGGCAGGGGAAGCTAGAGTGACGGAGTCCGGTCACCTTCAGACTTATATAATCATCAGTATAGGCTCTATCAAGAAAGGACTGTTCACATTTTTATTTTTTCATTTCATAGAGGGTCCTATGATTTTATACCAATACTTTTTTTTATTTACCCTTTGTTCCTTATCCAAGTGTAAAAGGAGACATATCTCCACAAAGACTTAGTCTTTTGTGTCCATGAGAGGTTTTCATGTTTAAACCCCAGTACTAAACAAAGCCAAATGTTCAACAAATAAGGAACAAGAACAAACATATTTCCATAGACTGGAGCCCTGCCCATGAGCAACAACAGGAGAAATGGAAGAAGAGTGAAATGCCATGGATGAATCTCAGAAACGTGCTATTATTGACCAAATAAAAGGTTTCAACATGAGCACATCCTGCATGAACGTATTCACTGAAACTTCAGAATAATGCAAATAAAAATTAAAAAGCTGTGGTGTCACAAAGTAGGTCAGTAGCTGCCTAGTTTCGGAGGTCAAAGGAGCAGATGGACAGCCAACGGGCACACCAGATCTTCCTTGGCCAGCCTCAAACTGTTCCACACATTAGTTGGGGCTCTGATTCCAGGGTGGCATTCCATTATCCAAAGTCATCTAACTTCCCACTCAAAATGAGTGGTTTTACTTAATATAAACGATGCCACAAGAAAGCTGAGGAAAAGTCATTTTATGAAATCCCTGAAGTGGAAAGTCCCTTTACACATGCTAGGTACTTCGAATCATTACCTGGGCAGCACCTATACATTTCCATGGAGCAGGATGTCACAATAGTTTCCCCTCCCCAATTCCCTGCATCCCACACATATACAAAGCCCATTCCATTTTTAAACACAAAACATGACAAATTATTCCTTTCATTAAGAAAAATCGGTATTCCTGTTGCTTCTAGGGCAGAATCTCCATTCTATTTTCTTTTCCGAGATTGCTCTGTCAACAATTCATCTTCTTTTGTTGTTTCTAGGCCTTTCAGAATGTTATGAAATTTTCTGCATCAACAGTATTATAAAAGCCTATTGCGATACATACTCCCAATGTTCCCTTCTAATTATTTTATGTCTTCCACTCATAAACAAATGCCCCTGAGTGATTGGAAGTGTTTGTCTCCTGCAGAGTTGGGCACTCGTCACTTCTCTGCACTGCCTCCCCTAAATGATGGGTGAGAATGTCTTGTTGCTGCTACATGAGAGTATACCAAAGCAGAACCAGTAATCTTGCTGGACCGAGGTTCTCTGACCTTTCTGGCCAGAGCCTTGGTAGGTGATGCAACAGAGAGATGTCAGCATAGAGAGTTGACACCAGGGTTAGCCGGACTTGCTGATGCAACAGAGATGAAGAGAGACAAAAGTGCAGTCACTGGGTTCCAGGACAGGAAAACCAGAGCAGGAGAGCATGTGAAGGAAACCCCAGGGGGAAAAGGACACCAAGAACAGAGGGGACGGCAATGGCCCCAGAGCAAGAATCAGAGATCCAAGAGCTCTGTCTACGAACTGAGAGGACCTGGAGACCGATGAGATGGTGGGACACAGGGATCTTGAGAACCAAATGCATACATTGAGAAGGAGGCCCTTGGATAAAGTGGACCTGAGAAATGGTGCCTGGATGGAGACGGAGAACCAGCCCAAGGGTCAGTCTGCAATCACCAAGTATTCTTCTCTGTGCCTGAACTCAAATAGATCTTATGGTTATTCTGGGAAGCCATTGAACAGAAAGACAGGCAATGCAGGGAGGATAGTAGGTGAGGGACCTCATTAAAATAATCCTTCTGGAGTAATTCAAGCCACCCCATGTCCAACTCAGTTACCTTTTATAACTTTCAATGTGTTTGCTTCTCCCCTTTGCTATGGCTTATTTTATCACCTTGAATCTGTCCTTAGTTCTAACCCAGAAAGTTCTAACCCGCTGTTACCCCCTTGCCCTCTGATCACACTATCAAGCTCACTTCCATTGAGTTGACTCTGACTCCAACATAGAACAAGGTAGAACCGCCCCTGTGGGCGTCTGAGACTATAGCTCTTCAAGGGAGTAGAGAGTCTCATCTTTCTCCCAAGGAGTTGCAGGTGGTTTCAAACAGCTGACCTTGCAGATCATGGCCCAGTATAAACACTATGCCTTACAATTCCATAACTGGTAGATATCGTTTTTAGCCTGCTTTAAGGGAGGAGCTATGAGCTTGCATAACCCTGGCTTCCTACTCAGCCCAGGCCTAATCCCACCTCAAAAGCAGTGATCACACACCGATAGGATGTAGTGTCTACACAGCCTTTCCAAGACTTTCATGAAATCCCTGGTTGGGTTACTTTTTTATTGGGTTCGGAGTGTTATGATCATCAATGGTAGCATCAGAGCTACGCAGGGATACACACATCCACACATTGTGTCGAGCACATTTGTACATTTGTTGTCATCATCGTTCTCAAAACAGTTTCTTTCTACTTGAGCCCTTAGTATTTGCTCCTCATGTTTCCTCTCCCTACCCACATTCCTTTCCTCATGAACCCTTGATAATTTATACATTTTTTTCATGTCTTACACTGTCTGATGTTTCCCTAAACAGAAAGTCATTTTAAAAAGCACGTATCATATAAAGTCAGAACAAACAAGCAAACAAAAACCATCAGCAATGACAAGACAAAACATGAAAAAACCTCAATCAGACAGAAAAAAATAAAACATTAAAAAGTCGAACAACTTTAAAGTGGGTCAGAAGGGAGATCAATCCTGAGGAAAATGGAAGATTTGGATGAGGCCTGGAAGAGAATAGAAGCTCTGATGTGAGGCACCTGAGAAAACTCAGTGCATCTTGGGGTTCTTTGGTCTCCCCCTTAGTTCAAAATGTGCACCCATACTTACTTTACAATGCCAGCCTTCCCTGTCCTGTAGTCATCAATTATTTTCCCTGTATTGCCTTTTTTAGGAGTTCTGTTTACACTTCAGCCTCCCACAAAGATGACAATAAGCTGATAATTAAGAGGGATTTTCTGGCAGGTTTGTTTGTCACTCTGGTGAGTCTCGGTGGTGGAAATCCAACCCATGGATGAGGACTTTTCCATTGGACTTGGCCTAAGAATGGGTGCACCTGGCTGGTTTCCTGAACCACAGATAAGACAGAAATGGTCCCTGTGGCACCTATGGAATCCACTCTATCCCCAAAGAACAAAACAGAAAGTTCAGCCTTTGCCACACTCAAACATTCTCAGTCACCATAATGACCCTCTAAGACTTGGACAATGTGAAAAGCAGGATGATGGCAGAACCCTGAGCTCCTCGTACATACTTACAGGGATTCCAGGAGGGCTCAAGACAAGAGAATCTGCCTTCTCATCTGAGAGGATCTTCTTCTGTAGTTTTGCTCATCAAGATGAAATATAGATTCCCAATGCAGCAGTGAGTTGGAAAGATATATTTAAAAGCACTATTGGTTTTCTATCTGGGGGGGGGGGTGCAGAAAAGAAATCAGAACAAAGCAAAACAAATAACCAGCAGACCTTCACACTCTTCCTGCCTTTTAATTCTCAAAGTGGAACAGGACCATTCTACAGTAAATCTATTTTAGAAGTGTTTCTTTTACAGAGGGAGCTTGAGCGATAACCACATAGGGGAAAGTATTTTAACCTTAGGGGAACAAAGGAAAACACTGGCGTGATCCACATTGTTCTTCTATCTCTGTCTAAAATAGCTGCCTCCCTAGTGTGGGCAGCCCCAGCTAGGCTCTATGTGGACAGGCTGGAGGGCTGGGGTGCCCATTGCAAAGTACTTGCTGCCCTCTTCCCTCTTCCTTCCTGCTTAGGAGTCTGCAGTGTTGATGAGCCCACGGATGGCACGGGAGTACTTGCATGCAAGCAGACCTCGTTTGGTAGCACCTGCTCTAGTAAGCTTCTAGGGTCCTGTCCTTTGGCCATATTTAAAGGTCCCTCACCCCACCCCACCCCACCCCCCGCTTGAAAAAGTCTCCAGGGCCCAATTTCCCAACAGGCTGAACTCACTTGTGAGTCTGTGCCACATTTAGGTCCTTCTCCCAATAGTCTACATATTTTATGGTGCTGGTGAAGCATATTGAAAGTACCATGGACTGTCAAAAAGTTCAAACAGATCGGCCTTGGATGCTGTATAACCAGAACACTCCTTGGAAGCCAGAATCATCCAACTTTATCTCGTGTACTTTTAGACATGTTATCTAGGGAGACTAGTCCCTGGGAAAGGGCATCATGCTTGGTCAAGTAGAAGAACCACAGGAAAGAGGAAGAGCTGGATGAGATGGATTGACACAGTGGCTGGAAGCATGCCTACAACTGTGAGGTTGAGGGGGTGTTTCCTTCGGTTGCACACAGGGCCTCCGTGAATCAAAACCAACTCCACAGCCCCTAACAACCACAACAAGGCACTCTTAGGAGACAAGAGTTTAGTGCTTGACTTGTTTTATTAATCATTTTATTGGGGGCTCATACAACTCTTAAAACAACCCATACGTCCATCCATGGTGTACCAAGCACATTTAAACATTGGCTTTCCTCATAATTCTCAAAACATTTGCTTTCTACTTAAGTCCTTGGTATCAGCTCCTTGTTTTCATAAGCACTAGAGAATCAAAAATTCCATGTGACTTCATTTCTGGCAAGCTTTGCTTCACGGCTGGAGACGAATTCTCAATACCTCTGGGTCTGCTTACATAGGCCCTGCCTCACACATTCCTGAAAGAAGCTGCAGAATGGAATCCATGCAGGGAAGCTGGAGTCCAATGGCCATGAATCCTACTCTTGTAATGCATTGGGAGAGGTCTGCATGTAAGTTAGAGGTGGCTGAGGGACCTGTAACTGAGACCGATCACCAAGGATCCTTTCAGTGTTTGTGATACACATGCATGCACACACACAAACACATGTGCACACACACACAGGCACACATGATCCCGGCCAACCACAGAACCTGTTGGTAACAATGATATCAAATTATTAAGGAACCGCAGCCACATCTTTCTCATTCCCCAGGCTTTGTGCAGGGCCTGCTGGGAAAAGCTGTGGAGGAAGTGTTTAAGAAAAGAAATACTATCGATGTATACATTGTTTTCCTGCTTCACAGCTTGCAAAACACCTTATCTAGTTAATCGCCACAACCCTACTAGACGTATTACTGATGTCATGTTAAGAAGCCCTGGTGATGCTGTCGGGAAACCGTTGGACTGCCAACCAAATGGTGGAGAGTTCAAACCCCCCAGCTGGAGCAATGAGGCTGTCGGTTCCCTTAATGATTCACAGCCTCATAAGCCAGCCCTCTTTAGGATGAAGATGGGGATTTCTATTCCCATACGGATTTACAGTCTCGAAACCCCCAGGGGGCAGATTTACCCTGTTCTATCGCCTGTCTATAGGAAGCTGGCTAGGAGTCAGAATCAACTGGGTGACCGTGGGTTGGGTTGGGATTGGTTCAGGCTCCATGTAGGATCTCTGTGCATCAGAAGGAAATCTATAGGACTTGCATCGGACGGCACAATGGTTAGGAAGTTGGCCACTCACGGGTAGGCGGTGGGACCCCCTGCGAGCACTCCACACAGAAAAAGGCCCGACGCTATTTTGTGTAAGGTGTCCACCTGGGGAAAGACTGTGGGGCAGTTCAACTTCATCCTATCCGGTCCTCTCTGAGCCAGAAGTCGACTGGACAGCAGACAGCGATCCCAAAGACAACAGCGCTGCCGTTTATAGCTAAAGAAAACCAGGCCTGGGGAGCAGACGTCACTTGCTAAGATGACAGAGCCAGCTTCCATTTGGGGTTCTGATTGCAAGTCCAGAGGACAATCAACAGCAAGCGCAAACGCGGACCGCTGCCGGCTCCAAACGGAAGCTGCCCGTCTATTATTAGGCACCGGCCCCTCTGAACATGGCCAGTTACCGCTGCGGCACGCTAGCTGCCCATCCCCGCTGAGAAGCAGAGGGCACCTTTAGCATCTGACTTCCCAGGGAGCAGGGCCCCTGCTGTGAGGCCGGCCTGCCTGTGCTGTCCGCTAAGTGCTCCTAACCCATTTGCTGCGAGATAAGCCGAAGACTTGGAGGAAGTGCTTGGAAATCCACATGACAATTTGGCCAAGGAACATTCTGGCTGTTTAATCATACCCCAAGCAAACAAAGGCACTCACAGCCATCAAGTCGATGCTCACTCCTGGCGCTGATCCTGCAGGACAGAGTAGAACTGGCCCCGTAGGTTTCCAAGACTGGAACTCCTGATTAGACTAGAAAGTTTCTCTTTCTCCCACTGAGCGGAGGGTAGTTTCAAACCTCTGACCTTGAGGTTAGCAGCTCAACCTGTACGCCACCAGAGCGCTATTCTGTTTAAGAATACTCAAAATAAGTTGATATTTATACTAAAATTTTCTTTTTTCTACCAATTTATTCTTACCATATTTCTGTAATGTGTCCTTTCGGTGGCAATCTGGGTGGAAAGATACAGTCCTTCTCCAGTGTTTGTTTGCAAATGATCGCTCTAGGGGGTGCTGACTTCATCCTCCCAAGGTCCATATCTGGGATTAAAAACCTCCATCACATCCTCTACTGGAGGCTCAGCTCCCAACTCAGTGCCATCAAATGGGGTAGTGGGTCATTCTTGACATGGGGAAGTTCGAAGACACCAACAGTTCTGAGGGGAAAAAGAGGAGGCTGTAAAGAGTTTCAGTCTCAGAACCCCACGGGGACTACTCTGTTCTATAGGGTCACTTTGACATGACCTGAAATTTTTTTTTAAATGTTTGGAGTAAGGTGTGCTGTTTGCACCCCTGCCTGGGTACCAGCAAACAACTGTGTGAAAACAGGGCTCTGAAGAGAAGTTAGTACCATAAGAAAGAGAGCTTTCAGCTCTTTTCGGGTCATGGGTAGTCGTGGAGGGTTCGGGATGCTTAATTAATAGCTGTTGAGTCATACCTGACTCAAAATGAGTTCATATACAACAGACGGAAAGACTTCCCAGCTCTGCACCAACGTCATGATCATTAGTGTCTTTGAGTCCCTTGTGTCAGCCGTGAGGTCAACCCTTGTTCTCACACGTTCTCAGCTTTACCCCTCATGCTTTCCTTTCAGACAGCTGGTTGTTCTTGACCACGTATCCACAGTCACTCGGTCTAACTATTCTCGAGTCTGAAAGCATCCTCATGGGGTGTTTCCTCTAAGACTGATTGCTTCCTTCTTTTGGCAGTTCCACAATATATTTACTATGTCACAGCAGCGTTACAGCTCAGACACATGATGTCCATTACGCGACCCATCATTGGCAGATGCCTATAAGCATAGGAATCCATTAGCTTTTTCAGCAGTGGGCCATGCAGCATCCTCTTGTTCTGGCCCATCGGGGACAAGTGGAATGCTAAAGCCTATAGTTAGGTAGATCTGCAGTAAGTACAAGTCTTCACTTAGCCGTGGAATGGTAGTAAGTGCATCCACATGGAGTTACTCATGTCTGGAAAGAGCGATGAGTGTTTTTCTTCAGGAGCCGGTAAGCAAATGAAGGAAGTACACTTAAAAAGAAGTGCGGAAGACGACAGGACTTGGCAACAGGCTGGTGATGGTGGGTAAGGAAAAGGGAGACTCAAAGCTGTCTGTGACTCCTCAAGGAGAATAGTGGAGCCATCCATCAATATAAAAGCTTCCCTACCCCCCGCCCCTCAATCAGACAGGCCTGAGAGGGTGAATTCATGTTGAACACAGTGAGTTGAAACTTCCATAGGTCGTGTATCTGAAGATAGAAGATTTATTTTGAAATCAAGTTAGAAGTCTTTGATCTGGAAGAGATTGAGGATATAAAATATATGTGTTATTGAGCAGATAGACCTGCAGGACTAAGGGGAGATTGTGAGTCAATGTCATCAAGCCCCCCTGGGTGACCATTTGGGGCAGCTTCAACCTAGGTCAGGAGAGAGGAATACTTGGCAATAGGAATGAGCAAGAAATGAGGGAACAAATCCATATTGTAAGAGACAGCAGATGGAGACAGCACCATATCACCGTGAGTTGCTATGGGTTTCTTTATACACACATAGATGAGGGACCTTCAAAAAGCTCATAGAAGAATGCAGTTAATGGATAATTGGAATTTCTGCACCAACTTTTGGGCAACTTTCAGATATTCCAGGGAGGGTAGTGCAGAGCAAACTTGAAGGCAGAGAGATTGAAGATGAGACTTCTGGAGATGAAAGAGAAGATCAAAATGAGGGAAGGCGAGATTAGCTTCTGGAGAGGTCAGAACAATTTTAGATAAACCAGAAACCCAAAGAAGTTGACGTAGGAAGGGAAAGGGATCTTTTTTATCTCAGAGCGAAAAAGGAAGACAGGTAAAGAAGCATGGTGACATCACAGACTGGGCGGGGGGGGGGGAGTTAAAGCTTGTGCAATGAACTTATCCTGTGGGTTTGGCACCTGCTGGTAAAGCAGGGCGGGGGGAGTTATTGGCAGAGAAGGAGGGGTAAGGACATGAAAGAGGATTTGTAGTTTAGTAGGGGATCAAGTTAAAGAAAGTCTTCAGAAGAGATGGGAACCCCTTCAAGGAAATAAAGATATGGGGGAAACCGTAAGGACTAAAGTGAGATAAAGAATAAGTTGTGAAAAAAAAGCTGGTGGGTGCAGAACTAAATTCCTTCAATGTAATGATGCTCAACCACCGAGAGAGAATAAATAGGCTTTTGGATACATAGTGATGGTGGCCCCTTTCATCTGCCCTATGAGGGGTTCACTGAATTAACAGGCACCATCAAGGTATTTGCTCATTCTGATATACATTTGGCCCTTCCTGGGAATATGTATCTCTATCATGGACATGACACCTCCACAAAGTGTAAATGAGAGGCATTTCTAGAGTGAGATGCTTCCTTCAACATCTCACAAAATCAGTGTGGAGTCTTAAGGAGGCTCTTGAGAGAGGTGGTCTGAAGCAAAGAAGAAATGTCACATTACCCCGACATACCCTGCCCTCACGATCACGTGTTTTCAAGATCTGCCCTGCGTGCATTTGAAGAGTGGTGCTTATTCCTTTTCTGTGGCTGGCTAACACTTTACTGCAAACTGTGTAGCCTAGATGACACAAGAGTGAGCTCACAGTGGTCAGGAGTCTGAAGTGAGCCTGACAGAACAAGAGTCTCAGCTAATGGTCTCACCAGCCTGGAATCAAGGTGTTGGCTGAATTTCACCCATCTGGAGCTCAATGTTGTAGCCCAGATCACTCAGACTGTTGGCAGAATTCAGACCGAATCCTCATTTCCTAGCTTGTTGACAACCCGGGCTCATGCTTATCCTTTAACATTTGCCCTCTGGTCCCAGCCACCTGGCCCCTACATGAGAGGGTTTGCTTTCTTCTCCAGTAGCAGGAGAGCATTCCTAATGTCTTACCTGGTCTTGCTTAACTTTAAAAACAAAAGCAAAATGTTTTAATTGTGAATTGGGTGAAGGTTTACAGAGCAGAGCATCAATTGTACATTCAACAATTAATATGCATGGCAGTGACAAAATCCAGCAATTTGTGGAGGGGCGGAGTCTAGCCTGTCAATCAGGTCACAACCCATGAGGCATCTGTGTGGGCATGGCCTTCTCCTGAGGATTCTGGGAATCTGGGAACCCCTGTCTTCCTTCCTGGAGGCAGGACACACAGACTCTCTCTGCTTCATATTTCTGCTAACAAGTCACTTGGAGCTTTGCTGATGGAGCCAGAGCCCAGAGATGCTTCCACCTCTGGATTTCTCATCCACTGGCCTGTGATCTTCCAGTATTCAGCATCATTGCATGTGTTGTGTGAGTCTGAAAAGGAATTTATAGACTGATATAAGACATATTGACTAATATCAGACTTATGGACTTGATCTGGACTGGGCAGGAATTTTTTTTAATTTTTTATTTTTGGGCATCACTGCCCTCTGGTGGTCGTGGAAGCCACCCAACACTGCTCCTGAGAGCCGCTGCTGGACCAGAACTGCCTATGGCATCGGGGCTCAGCCCGGAATGTTTTCTTAATATACAGTTACACTTTGATATTAAGTTCTCTATTACACACATATGAATGTCTCTGGATTTTTGTTTCTCTAGCTAACCCACACTAGCACAATATGCACTTTGTTTCAGTCATGTATTGCAATTCCTACAACGTGCCATCACTTACCCCACTTTCTTCCCTGTGTTTCCTATTTCCATTCTTCCTTCTTTCCTGGCCTTTCTGAACTTTATCTATGGTTGAATGTTGCATTTTTTTTTTATCTCTAACCATTCATTGTTCTAAGTCAGCAGTTTTCAACCTGTGGGTCGTGACCCCGCTGTGGGGTGAAGGACTCTTTCAGTAGCAAGATTAGAGTTATGAAGTAGCAACGAAAATAATGCTGTGGTTGGGAGGTCACCACAACATGAGAAACTGAATTAAAGGGTCACGGCATGAGGAAGATTGGGAGCCACTGGTCTAAGGTATGCACACCTTTCTAATGTGACTGCCACCTCATTGTCCACACTAACCAGAAAAACCTCCCATTTGATTAACGCGAAGTCAACATCTTTGTACCTTAATCATAGCAGTGACAGCTCACCATGCTCATAGGCTCCAGACCTACTCAAGGGGTGGAAGTATACGCCAAGAGTGGGAATTAGGGGATCATCTTCAATTCTGCTGGCCCCCTGGGCAACACATCTGATCGAGAGAAACACAGAAAACACATTCTTGTGTGCTCATGTCTTATTCTCTTTAACAATTTCCCCAGAGGATATTATTAATTAAAATTTACAAAATGCCTTTTCTCTTGGATGATACTGACTCTTGTCTCTGATTCTATGTCCAAATTTCACATGGAAAAAATGTGTCAAAATGACAGAGGTTCCGAATGCCTTCCTAGGTGGCCCTGGTACTGTAAGGGTTACTTGTGGGTGCCAACCGCAAGATCAGTAGTTCAAAACTTCCAGCCACTCTTCAGGAGAAAGATGAGGCTCTCTACTCCTGGAAAAGACATCTCAGAAACCCACATGAGTAGTTCTGCCCTGTCCTGTAGGGTCGCTGTGAGTCAGAAGCAACTCGATGGCAGGGAGTTTGGAGTTTAATGCCTTCCTGCATCTGGTCCAGCACCCTCCAGGGTTGCCACCACACAGTGCTGTATGTCCTGGCAATTTGACTCCTGAGAGCCAGCAGTCGTGAGACTACAGACAGTGGATGGAAGAGAACACACAAGGCTTTGGAGGAGACCAAGAAAAGTCATCCTCTGAGGCTGACAGAATCAACACACAGTATGGCACTCCATGACAAATGTCTGTAACCCATACTGCTGTGGGACAAAGACACCAACAGCCAAACACATTCAAACAGACCACAGCTTAAGTTGTAACCTTATAAATCATCAAAGTTCTGCCAGAAAGGAACATTATGATAGCAGAAGCTTGGGGGACAATGAAGGAAGGCTGCAGGAGATGCTACAGAAAAACAGAATTTTTTTATTCTGACTGTTGGCAACGAGTCTCCAGGGACTGACTGATAATGTAAGGAGAGAGGTGAAATTGCTGCCTGTAACAGATGCATTTCCACCAAAGAGGAGAGCACCAAGTCACTGGAATCAAGTGTTTTTCTCTTCATATCATTTCTTTCTCTTCATTGGCAACAACCACTCATAGGGTTCTTTCAAAAACAATATTTACTTATCCATAGCTATGCTCTCATTTGTTCTAGGTACAAAAATCTCAAAACAGCTTTCAGATTGCACTTTCTTTTGTCAAGTGAATGATCCTAATTGATGTACTGCACACACACAGACAAACACATGGACAGATACAGCTACAAACACGCAGAAGATAACCCTGAAAAGGACAGGCAAACATGGCTGTCATGCAGATGCAGACGGAATGGATGTCAAAAACTGTACTGAATTCAACAACTGGTGGGGCAATGGATGGAAAAGGGAAGTCAACATTCCTTCACATTTATCTTCAAACATGGAGTCAGCATGAGAAATGGAGAAATGATCAACGTCACGTTGAGATTTTCATCTTATGTGGGTCCACATCAATGCTCAGAGAAGCGGCAGACAAGATATCAAAGGACACATAGCATCGGGTAAATTTGCTGTACACAGACCTCTTTAAAGTTCTGAAAAATAAGGATGGTACTTTGAGGACTAGGGTGCACCCGACTCAAGCCATGGATATTTTTATGTGCCTCCTCCTATACATGTGAAAGTTGGACATTGAAGAAAGAAGACAGGAAGAATTGATGCTTTTGAAGTATGGTGTCGGGGAAGAATATTGATCATACAAGGGAGAGTCAAACAAACAAACAGATCTCTCTTTGAAGAAGTACATCCAGTGTGCTCCTTAGAGGCCAGGATGGCAAAACTTCTTCCTCTTACAGACTTGGGACATGTTTTCAGAAGAGGCCAGTTGCTGGAGAAGAACATCATCATATGAGAAGAGGGGCAGTGAAGAAGATGAAGACCCTCCAGCAAGATGAACTGACGGAGTGGCCGCAGCAATGTGCTCAAACATACGAACAATTATCAGAATGGCCCAGGTCTGGCCAGTGTTTCCTCCTGTTCTGCGAAGGGTTGCTGTGAGTCAGTACTGACCTGGGAGAACCTGGCAATAACAAGGAATCAAGGAGTCTCTGCTTGATATCTGACACCCACTGGTTGATAATCAGTTGTATTGACAGACACATGTTGCGTTCCGATGAAGAGCAGTGCCGTGCATTATGATGTTTTCTGTTCTGCATAAAGTCACTCTGAGTGCCATCTCACCATGAGGACGACAAGGGATGTTAGTTTTGGATAAGTGAACTTCTCTCATTTTAAAAAGAGTCCGCTTACATATCAAACCAAAACACAGGCACGGACGTATACTTTATCACTACGCAGGCGGCAGTCTTTCTTAAAGAATCTGCTCAAGGATGTCTTTAGTTCATGGACAAAGAGCAGATCCTAGATTCCCAAGTAAGGCGTCCAAAGGCTTCAGGAGCAACACTGAACTCAAAATAGTTTTTGTCTCCACCTGGACTCTGTATGTGTTTTCCCACTCTTGCTCCCTACTTATTTTCTCTGCCTTCACGTCCAAACAATAGATAGTGCAGTCCATTAACTACTCCCAAGTTGATCCCTCATGTATGCAAAAGGCCAGCCAGAGTGACACAAGAATTCTTTTCAATCCCATTCCCATACTGCAATCCCCACAGATAGGATACCATTCCTCCTGGCCGAGCTGAATAAACTGAATCTTTGAGCTGAGCCAGAAAGGCTAGACTTCTTTTGACTCTAGCAAAGTGTAGTCCATCTGGGAGACCCTTTTTAGTACATGTGCTGCCAAAGCAAGCACCCATCTGGGAGACTCTTAAGAAAGAAGCAGGTAATCTACGAAAAGCCACAATGACTGGAGACTATCACATAGCTAAAACAACCAGGCCGTGGGTCTGAGGAGAGGGGAGAATTACACAATGAAACCATCTCTATCAGGGAAGACTTACCCAGTTTCAGAATTCTAGATAGTGGATTGGAATTTCCTGTTTTAGGTCTTAAAACCAGACTCATCCTTCCTTGCTGGCTTAATAACTTCAACGACTGGAGCCCCAAATCAATGTATCTCATACTCAACCTTTCCCCCTTTAAAGATAGACCTTCCTGCTCCAGATTTTCAAACAGGAGGGGATGCGGTGAGAACATCTTGATAATTGAGACATCGTCTAATTACTTCGATCACACCCGCCTTCACCTTCACCCTCCCCCATTTCTTAGAGGAGCATCTGCTAAATGTCAGGAGTTAAGATGTGTCAGACGGAACCCAGAACCTCGGCACTGCATGTGTTGGGAGGCAGCCAGAAAGGAGAAGAGGAAGAAAAATATTTCTTTCTGATCCTGTTTGCAGTTGCTGTGCTGATTGTCATACATAAAATAAAAAAAAGAAAATAGTGTAGCAAAATCCAAAAACAAGATATTTGTGGGAGTGTGTGTGTGTGTGTGTGTGTGTGTGAGAGAGAGAGAGAGAGAGAGAGAGAGAGAGAGAGAGAGAGAGAGAGATGGGGTGGAATTTGCCAGTCAGGCAAGGATATATACATATGCGGGAAACAGTATGACATCATGGACATGATTTATTAGCCCTTTGGTGATATAGTGATTCAATGACTGTTTAAATAGGGAGGTAAATGGAACACTTATAAAACTCAGCATACCATTAACGTCCTGATGAATCAGACCTTTATAATTAGCTGTTGAGCTGGAGACTGATCATCTATAAACCTGGCCCAGTGGTGATGATATCTCTTACGATCTACGGAGGATCAAAGCTATGTGTGTTAGCTATAAAATGCAAAGATGAGACAAGAACAACCACCTCGTCCACCTGCCCTTGATGCTTCACCCAGTCACTTGATCTATGGATTTGGCTGCTACCCACATGAAGGATGTGGTTTGCAATGACTGGTACTTGCACTCAGGTCCAGAGAATGTTGGATCTCAACCTGGGGTGTTCCTGGAGACGCCTCACTGCATTTCAGACTTACTATGTCAAGATATCTGGAGAAAAGACAGGAAGAAGCAGCTACTCATTTGGAAAATCCCACATTTGGTTCTCATCTATAGCAGGACTTTGGGAAGCCCTGTAAAAAAGACTCTTGCACCTCTCTTGTCTGCCAGGTCCATCACAGCTATCCCTAGGTGCATGGTGGATAATGAATGGATCCATAAAATCAGGAGAAAGCATAATTGATGTATGCTTTAAGCACAATAACTAAAATAGACTAAACAAGACCAGAGCCCATGCTTGTTGGTTCCCACTGAGAGCCACCTGCTGGGCCCAGTAGATCCACTCCATAGGGTCCCTCCAGATGTCATTATTAGGGAAGCAGATTGTCACATATTTTTCACCCACAAATTGGATAGTGGGTTCAAACAGCCAGCTTTTTGAGTAGTGCCTAACAACCGGGCCAGTGGGGTCCCTTCAAGAATTAAAAGATCAATTCTTTACAAAAGTCTTCACCAAAGACCAAGCAAAAGGGCACACCCAACAAACTACAAGTGCATGTCCCCCCAGTTTACCAATCCCTCTGATAGTCACTCGCCCCTGTTTCTCCCCAGCCAACAGAGGAGTTGCAGGCCTATGCAGTCTCCGTGAAGGAGGGACTGTGTGCTGCTTTCTGCTGTCTCTTCAAATCACCCAAACATTCTGGTGCATACTCATCACAGGAACTTGATCAATTATTGTGAAATGAAAGAATTGTCTTCAGAGAGGCAGAAAACATCTGGGGATTGAATTGCTCCTTTTTAGATACAGTGCACATGCCTTTCTTTCAAGCCTAGTTTAGCCGACCCAATGCCCTCCAGCCAGCGCCGTCCACACACATGTGCCTGATTTAGTCCATGATACTCCAAACCTCTGGCTCTAGTGCTCAGAATTCCTCTGTGCTCCCCCTACTGGAAGACACTTGCCAACAAATTGCTTTTCTCTCCTCCAAGATCTACTTGTTTTCAAAGGCCAAGAACAAAATTAATAGGCAAATGAATACTTGTAGGCATGATGAAATACAATAAAACAGGGAATTGCATTTTGTTTCTGCTCCTCTCCCTGGGCATATATCCTTCAATTATTTTTTCCTCATTAAAGTGGGGTTCCCATTGACCAAGAAATTGCCCCCCTTCCCACTTCCTGTGGGAGCAGACATGGACGTATGAGAGAAATTTGCTATCTTCTCTCTGATTTCTACAACTTTGGTGGAGGATTTGGGGAGCTGCTTTGAATTATTGAAGGGAACAGCTTGTTTTTCTTTTCCCTGAACATTTGATGAAAATAAAGAAAACCTATTCGTTCTCTTAAGGTATTTATTGGACACCTACCCATGTGGCATGGCTGCAGCAGAACCTCAACAACAACCAGCCAGAAATCCAAGCCAAATTCAGAAGAGGAGATGGCACAAGGAATACCATTGCTGATGTCAATTGGATCTTGACAGAAAGCAGACCACCAGAAAGATATTTACTTGTGTTTTATTGACTAGGCCAAGGTATGCAACTGTGTGGATTAGAACAAACTATGAATAACATTTTTATACATGAAAATTCCAGAGCATTTAATTGTGCTCCCCTCTAACCTGTGCATAAACAAAGAGAAAGACATTCATGATTTACAGTCATGAAGGGTGGGCATCAGGTTGATGTCCTTTCACCATACCTATTCAATCTGTATGCAAAGCAAATAAATCAAAGTTGCTGAACTATATGAATTATATGAATAGAGAAAACAAGAGACGAGTCACTGTGTTGAGTCTATGGTGTTGGTGAAGGATATTGAAATCATCATGACCTGTGAGAAGAACAAATAAATCTGTCTTGAATTTATTTAAGACAGATTTATTTAATAAACCTAAGAACAAATAAAAACAAGTACAGTGGGAATGCTACTAAGACGTGAGGATGACAAGATTTAGCCTCAGATGTTTGGATAAGTCCTCAGGAGGCATCAGTCCCTGGGAAAGGACATCATGCTTGATACAGGAAAGGATCATCAAGAGGAAGGCATTCATTGGGATGCCTTGACACGGTGGCTGCAGCAGTGGGCTCTGATAGAGCAGGGACTGTGAGGGTGAAGCCTGTGGTTCTGCTCTGAGTCACTATGAATGGGAACCACTTCAGTGGCATTTAACAATGAACGCTACAAAAAGTCACAGTGGGCTTATAAAATTTAACATTGATCTTATGGCTAATAACTGGTAAGGATGGATAGATAGATAGGTAGTTAGATACCCAACCCCACTTCAGACTCATAGAGGCCTGAGACAGTTTCTGAGACTGTAAATCTTTATTGTAGCAGACAGTCTGGCCTCCTTTTTTCCCCAAGAAGCAAATGAAAATATAGTTAGAACTGCCAAGCTTGCAGTCAGCATCCCAATGCCTAACCTACAGTGGCAATAGGGCAATAGATAGGTAGATAGATAGATGATAGATAGCTACATAGATAGATAGATACACAGATAGTCTGGGAAGACTAGAGAAAAAATTCATAGACACTCATGTGTGTATAAGAAAAAGCTTTATGTATAAGAGCAATTGAATATTGAGAAAGCATGCCACCCCCATCCAGATCAAGTCCATAAGTCTGATATTAACCCACATGTCTGATACCAATCAATATTTTCCTCTCCCGACTCACGCAGCACATGCCATGAAACTGAATGCAGGAAGATCATAGGCCACTGGGTGGAAAGTCTTATGGATCCAATGGTGGTGGTAGAGGCATATCAGCACTGGCAGAGTTCTTCGTATGGCTCCTCCAGTTTCAGGGCTCTAGTATAGCTCCATGTGTCTTGTCAGTAAACATGCCTCACAGGGAGGGTGTGTGTGTGTGTGTGTGTGTGTGTGTGTGTGTGTGTGTCCCACCTCCAGCAAGCTGTTTATCTCCTTAGTGCTTCCAAATGAGATCATCAAGCTGAGACATAACTGACAGGTTAAACTCCACCCCTTCACTCATAAGTCTCAAATTGATAACAGAGTATGTAACTACCAGATGGATAGATGATAGATAGATAGATAGATAGATAGATAGATAGATAGATAGAGATGAGTCAGAACTGACCTGGTGGTAATGGGCTTGAATTTGGGTATCTATCTATCTACCTATCCAACATTCCTTACAAGTTACTAGTAACAAGATTAATGTTGAATTTTATAAGTCTTTGTGAGAGGGTTATAGAATGTGTTGTGGTGAAATGTCAGCAAGATGACTCCAATCCATAGTTAAACATTTATAAACAGAACAAAATGTTACATACCCACAGTTCTTGTCCTGTCTGAGCCCACTGTTGACTCCAACTCATTGCCTCCCTCTCTGTAACAGAATGGAACACCGCACTATCCTCACACAGGTTCTGCTTGAGTTCATTGCTGCAGCCTCTGTCAATCCCTCCCATTGAGCTAGCTCCATCAATCGATAGGAAGCACTTACAACTAACTTATAGTTAACTTAAAGCTACCAAGAATTTCATCAAGGAACAATTTGTTCCGTTTCTTAGGACTTTTATTTTTGACATTTCACAGACCAAACTTCAGCCACTTGATAAATGCCAACTACACCTGGGTCAACTAAGGTTACTGTAAACTGCTCCGGGTTTCTGCAATTTAGCTACAAAATGGTTGAGAATGGTAGGAACTTTAATAGAAAAAGATAAGTAATCAGAGCTATTCCAGATCTATCTGAACTTCCTCCACCATCATGCTTTGGAAACAGCAAAAAGAAAGAGCCTCTAACGTAACTGATGGAAGGTCAGAGTGAACTGAGTTTCTCTCTGTGCTGGATGTCTGTTTGTGTCTCTCTCCTTTCTCCAAACTCCAGATTCGTTGCCCCACCCCCACCCCCAGGTATTTTTATATAACAATAGATCAAAGTCAATGGTAATGTAGATTAATAAGCAGAAACCTCAAAATCAGGACCTGGTCTGTATCGTATGGTCACTGTTCCTTTACCATAACTTGGTTGTCTGAGAAGCTTTACTTGGGGAAGACGTCACTTTTCCTTGAGGGCTGTGCTCTCCTTGTGCAGAGTCAAACACAGTTGGATGGTTTCAAAACATCTGTCTTTCATTCTGTTTCAGCATTACAATTTGATTTTCAATTCTATTAGTTATAATGAAAATAAATAGCACCCTGAGGTACTGTAAGACCTATGATTGTCACATGGCCTGTGTTTATTTTTAACTTAAAATCAAGATCATCATTTAGAATAATCAGAAATTCTTATGTTAATAAGTATATATTAAATCTACTCTCAAAATGAAATTTAAATAATTCCTGTGGTATATTCATCCCTAACTACAATCAATGTATGACTAGATTGTCTGGTATCTTTCTAACTTCATCTATAAGGAGCCCTGGTGGCTCAGCTGAAAGGCTGGTGGTTCGAATCTACTCATGGGCTCAAATGGAAAAAGACCTGGCATTTTATCTCCATCAATAATGACAATACAGAAGCCCCAGTGGTGTAATTACCCACTGGGCTGCAATCACCATGGTTGACAGCTTGAAAATACAAGCAACTTCTCTGAAGAAAGACTGGGCTTTTAACTCTTGCAAGCAGAGTCTCAGAAGTCCTACGGGGGGGCACTGTGAGGCAGTATTGACTCAAAGGTGGTAAGGGTTTTTTTTTATACAAACCTTATGGGGCCAGTTTTACTCTGCAACACATGGAATCACTATGAGTTGAAATCAACTCAAGGGAACCTAACAGCAATTTAGTCTGGTTATGATGTTAAGTGATAATTTACAATCTATTTTTCACTTTGAGCCAGAGTTTAACATTATGATCTTTCTTCACAAGAACAAGAGCCCTGTAAGAAAGTCATGCACAATCATCGATATCTATTTCTGCTCTAAAATTTTATGGTCCTGTGATTCCATTACAAAATGGTACTATTTTTGCATTATATAGTCTTTCATTCCGTGCAACGATGGGAATAAAAGCTTGCATTGTAATTGTTATCACGGTGCATCAAGATGAGACTTAGGGAGCATACAAATGCTCATTTAGATGTCTCCAATTTCAGGGAAATGAAGAGCTAACTAGCTGTTGCATGACTTGCTTAGCCAGAAATATCAAAAGGGAACAAGCTGCCACATTGAGACTCATGATCATACAACCAATGTGCCTCAGCTTCTTTATTTTGAATATGCTGTGCTTTCCTGTCTGGTGGTAATGGTGCCTTCAGATAGTTCCAACTTTTGTCATCCACGGGTAAAACAGAAGGAAGCCCTGCTCAGTCATGCACCATCCTTATGAGAGTTATGTGTGAAGCTATTGTCACAACCACTGGACCCATCCGTCTCCTTATGGGTCTTTTCTTTCTTACTGACTGTCTAATTGACCAAAGGTGAAGTCTTTTACCTTAGACTTCTCTCTCTTGAGTGCATGTTCAGAGAGTGAGATGATGTCTCTCTATCCTCCCTCATAAGGAACAATCTGGAAATCTTTGACAAAGCCATAATTCTAATGCATCGATTCTTCTGTGGTTTTCCTTCTCTGTGGTCCGATTTTCACATGCCTATGAGGCACTTGATAATCCCATGACTTGAATCAGGTAGACCTTAGGCCTCAAAGTGACATCCCCACTCCTGAACACTTCAAAGGGACTGTGTGCAGATTTGCCCCATGCAATATGTCATTTGATTTCATGACTGCTGGTTGCATAAACATTGATTATGAAACCAAACAAAATGAAATGTGTTCTTTGCCTATCTATGATGTTGTCCTTTGGTCCAGGTGTGAGGATTTGAGTTTGGCATTAGGGATTCGGTTACAATCCATATGGAAGAGGGCCTTCTTGGGTCTTCATTAACCAGTGTTTCAAGTTCTCCTCACTTAGGAAGCAAGACTGTGTCATCACTGGTTGCTAATATGCCTTTGTCCAATCCTGTCCGAGGCTAACTGGGTAGTCATTTTTAAGTCTAATCTGGTGCTCATAGCATAGTATGAAAAAAAAACACTTTAAAATTATGCTAACAATTGTGAGAACTTCAAGTCCCCTTCAACATGGATCCCTTCCTGTTCACCCTGGTCACCTTCATTTCTATTAATACATCTGAGTTAATGGCTTTAGGGATCCCTGATGGAATAATGGGTCACACCTTGGGTTACTAATCACAAGGTCAGTGGTTCAAAACCACCGGATATAAATATTTACAGTCTAATAAACCAACAGAACCCCTCTGCTCCAACCTATACATTCATTCTCTGTGAGTTAGAATGGACTCAGTGACAGCAAGTTAGTTAATGGCCTCCAAAACACCATCATGATCCTAGAGGACTGGGCAAGCATTTGTTGTATAATACACCGTTCTCTGTAAATTAAGTAGGACACAACTGCAGCTAACAGACAGGTGACAAGAAAGAAACAGTGCACTCTCACAACACAGTACAACTGAAAACAAGTTTTTTTTCCCCTCATCTTTTATATAACTAATGAAAAATATAAACGGTGTGGGCAAACCTCCACTTACCTACTGGAAACAATACAGGCTTTCTGAGTACCTGGAGAAGATTCTAGCTCTCCGCCCTCTACTTACCCATTTGATTCAGCAGTGGCCAGGCTGTTGGTCACAAATTGCCCTTTTACATAGTGGTCAGTTTGCAGGTGATCAAAATGCTATTCTTCATCTCATCCCACCAAATTTATCTTTAGTGAAAGACAACAAATTGAGGGGAAAGATGCACAAGATATAAGTCAACGCAAGGAGGGATAACATATCCCCAGGAATCACAAGCACCTCAGGAATAGCCCTGAGGCAGGAGGGTGCCAGAGAAGGCAGATTTTTATACTACATTGGTTTGGTTTGTTTGGGGTTTTTTTGTTTTTGTTTTTTTGGGGGGGGAGGCATCACTGCCCTCTGGTGATCGTGGGAGCTACCCAGACTTGCTTCTGGAGAGCCACTGCTGGATTTGAACTGCCAAGCCCGTGAGCTGCAGTCCTGCACTCAACCACTACACCACCGGGGCTCAGCCCCACTACAATGATCTGGACCATAGCATCTGAAACCAGAATAGACCACAAATTCAAATTCACTCCCATCTACTTGAGTCAAACTCACAGTGACCCCATAGGACAAGATAGAACTGCCCCTTTGGTGTTCCTGAGACTTTAAATATTTATGAAAGTAGCCAGCCTCATATTTCTCCTTCAGAGTGGTTAGTGAGTTTGAACTGCTGAACTTTTGACTCCTAGCTCAGTGTGTTTCCTATGACCTCACCAAGGCATCCTTTGAATGACAGAGTCATCAAATGGAAACTTGTGTAAGATTGAATGCAAAAACATATTACTGCTTAGTTTTGCATATTCTCTTCCTTCAGATAATGGAGATCCACAAAGGTTTGAACTTCTAAAATGTCAAGAGGATTGGGCAGATGCCTGTTCAGATAAACATAGGAAATGGATTCTAAATTCAAAACACCTGGGTTTGGGACCTGGGTGGACCACTTGATAGCTATGTCAGTTCAACAGGCCACTTAACCTCCTTGTCCCTCAAATTTCCCATCTATAGCACATTCATGGCAATAAGGTTTACCTTCTGGGGCTCCAAGGAAAATTGAGTGGATAAAAACATGGAAAACCTATGAAAACACTGCCTGGCATATGAGAAATGCTGTATGCATTTAAGTTTGGGATATAGTGTATTGTTAAATCACTTTGTTGTTGGCAAACATTGTGTCTGAAAAATATGTTTTTCCAGATAAGGAGCTAGAATACATTAAGAACAACAACCATGTGTGTTCTAGATTCAAAATAAGTGTTGAAATACCAAAATGAAAAAATTTAATTTAAAAAAGAAAAATATTATCTGAAAATATAAGTACACACAGAAAACACAGCTTGAGAAGTGCTTTTATGAGTCTACAAATAGCAAAGAAACCAGAAGAAGAGCATAGCTAGTTTACGAGCTAAGTGGTGTTTTCCGATTCCAAGGGCCACCATAATAAGATGCCATAAAGCAAAGAGCTTCAAAGTACAGAAATGTGTTGTCTTAAGCTATGGACATTGAGAATCTGGCTTCAGGATTCAGGTCATGTTTTCTGTCCACTCTTGGCAAAAATCCTTCCTGTCTCTCCCAGCATCTGGTAGGCCCTGATATTTGCTGGCTTCCAAATGATCTTCAAGTGTCTTATGCCTCTGTCTCTTTCACTTCTTCTTTTAAGACACCATTCAGACACCCTACTCCGGTATGATTTCATTAACGTGAATGTCCACATTTTCAAAGAAAGACTTATTCCAAACAGAGTCATCGTCGCTGGTGTGGTGGTTAAGGCTTTGCAGTTAGCATACATTTTGGGGGGATATAGTTCAAACAAGGAGAATGTAAGAAATATTTTCACTGTTATTGTGTGGCACTGAGTCACTTCTGTATTGCGTTGACCCTGTAGGACAGAGAAGAATCGCTCCATAAAGTTTCCCAGGCTGGAATCTTTATAGAGGCAGACTGCCATGCCACATTTTTCTCCTGAAGAACACGCAGTGAAGCGCCTAATCATTAAACACCAGGTCTCCTTAAAGAACTTAGGGTGAGTGTGAGGTAACCCCAAGTCAGTTCTGACTGAGAGACGTCTAGGTACAACAGAATGAAACACTGCCCGGTGCTTTGCCATCCTCATAAATGTCATAAATGCCCATTGTTGGAGTCATTGCATCAATCCACCTCTTTTTTTTTTGACTTTTTATTTCCCAGTGGTGTCCTGTTCTGGGGACTGGCCACCATGGATAACATGCTCCATCATCACTTGAAAGGAGTATTCTGCCTGTAATTCCCCCCCAGACTGTGGTATTTGTTCCTCTGGCAGCCCAAAGTACTTTCTCTCTTTTTTTTTTTTTTGTATTTTTTTGGGAGGCCATCACTGCCCTCTGGTGGTCATGGGCGCTACCCAGCGCTGCTCCTGAGAGCCGCCGCTGGATTTGAACCGCCAACCCTGCGGGCTGTGGTCCCGCACTCAACCACTTACACCACGGGGGCTCAGCCCCTAAGGACTTTCAAAAGTCTTCACCAATACCATAATTCAAATGTCTTTTTCACCTTGGGTCTTACTTATTCATTGTCCAATTGTTTCCTGCACATGAGGTGATTGGAAATATATCTTGGGTCATGCATATTGTTGTCTTCAAAGTGACACTCACTCTCTTCCACATTTCAAAGAGATCTTGTACCGCAGGCTTTCCCAGTGCAATAAGTCATTCAGTCTCTTGACCGCTGATTCCCTGAGCGTAGGATGGGGATGAAAGCCTGATTAAAGCTTTGACCACATCGGCCTTTGTCTCTCATCATGACGCTTGTCTCGGGTGAGAGTTGCAGTATAACCCATGCTGAAAGCTGTAGTCTCTGATGACTTGAGCAAGTGTTTCGTGTCTTCCTCACTTTCAGCAAACAAGGTTGTATCATGTGCACACTGCAAAATTTTAATAAGCCTTACTCCAATCTTCTTTCTATAATCCAGTTCTCAGGTTATTTGCTCCGCGTACCTACAGCATAAGTATGGTGGAAGGATTCAACCCTGACATACAACTTTTCTGATTTTAAACCTTATAATGCTGTCTTGTTCTGTCTGTAGGATTACATCTCATTCCACGTGCAGATCTCTCATGAGCCAATGAAATATTCTGGGGTTCCTTCTCTTCTCAATCAAATGACTGTGCCTATTCGATAAAACACAGACAAGCATGTGGCATCCTCTTCTACTTCAACAGCTGAACCATTGATGACTGCCCGCTAATCTACTGCTGCCACACTTCTTAGTTGATCTTCAGCAAAATTTTACTTGCATGTGGTAGTGACATTGTTCGTTTGTTCGTTTTGCTGGGTCATCTTTCTTTGGTACGAGCACAAATATAGGTCTCTTCCATTCAGTTGGCCATGTGGCTCTTAAATTTCATGACAGAGGAGAATGCTTCCAGTACTTCATTAGCTTGTTGAAACATTTGGTATTCTGTCAGTTCCTAATGCTTCCACCCCTCCTCCTCCCCTAATACTTCAGTGCAGCCTGGACTGTGTCCATCAGTGTCATTTGGGTCTTGATTATATGCTAGCTTTTGAAATGGTTGACTGTCAATCAGTTCTTAGTACAGAGATTCAGTATATTCCTTCCATCGTTTTTGGGGGGGACAGATGACAAAAGCAGTGCAGAATGCAACGGATGAGAAGGTTCTTTAAGATGCAAACTGAGAAAGTCATTCTTGAAAAGCAGAATAATTGGATCCATAGCAATAAGACATGTAACTGACATTTCCTTGCCTAAAAACAAATAAATGCAAGTTATTATATAATATTATTTTCAATGTGGAGGCTCTTAAGAAGGAATAGCTCGGGCACAGTAATCAGCTCCCTTTTCTCCTGCTCTTACTAATTACTGGTTTCCAGGGACAGTGACTTGCAGGGTCCACGATGGAGCCAGAGAAGATGCTAGAAGGACAGACCCAGGCTGCAGACAATCCTCTCTCTGAATACAGTGTCACAGGCGATGTTGAGAGGAGCATGGAAAATGAGAAGATGAATGCAGAGAAGTCATCCGAACAGAAAGTAGACCTCCAATCTTTGCCAACCTGTGCCTACCTGGATCAGACAGTTGTGCCTATCTTACTGCAGGGACTTGCTGCACTCACAAAGGAGAGATCACCAAACCCTATTGAATTTTTAGCACCATATCTTTTAAAAAAAAAACAAGGCACGGTTTGAAAATCAAAATTAACTTATTGGGAAGAACAGAAAAATGGGTTGCTCTTAGAAGTTTACACGATTAGGAGGCAATTTTGGTTGCTGTGACTGCCCCCACCTCTTTTTTTGGTGTGTGTGTTGGGAGCAGGGGGGTGGGATAGAAGAACTTTGAGGACCAGATAACTTAAATCTGGAATTGCAGAAGAAAATATTATAACCTTGATTTGGTTGAATCACAATGCTTATTTGACGAGCATATTTTGTACAATCTTTTTCTCAATTGTCTTTAACTTTTGTTCTTACAATCACCCAAATAAATAGTTAAAATGTCAAAAATATATATCTGTGTGCAGGATCTACACATGGAACAAACCTCCAGTGATTTCCCCCTGGGGGGATGGGAATAATCTGATTATCAGACAGAGTATTGTAGAGGTGACCCTAGTAGATTAAAATAAAATAAAAAATCTGACTTGAATGGTTAAAAGTTTGTCCTTTGAACTCCTTTTGATACACTTTGAGCTTGTTTTGGCTTTTAATATTTTCAGGAGATTTTTTTTTCACATGAGTTTATCTCTGTTGTATTTTCTTTTTGTTGATAGCCTGCTTGACTCTCTGTTATGTATTTTTCTATATTTTTTATTATACGTCACCCAGGATAGGTGAATCTATAGAGATAATAAGGAAGTTAAGGGTTCCTAGGGCACAGCAGGGGAGCTGAGATCAAGGTATACCAGAAGATAGAAAATGCTTTGAAACTTAGTGTGGTAAGGAAAGTACATTTCAAGATCTATCATGAATGACAATGATAGAAACTTATGCATATGTTCACAAGGAAGATGAGTTATTATGACTATTATTCAAATCTACAGAGGCAGTAACTGGATGAATGATTCCTGGGACATGGCAAGGGAGGGTGGGAGAAATGGTGAGCTAATAAAGATGAGGACAAGAATGAAGAAAATGTTTTTAAACTGACTGTGTTGGTGATGGTACAATTCTTCTTGATGTGATTGAACTATTGAATTGTATGATATGTGAATTATATGCCAATAAAGCTGTGGAAAAAAGATCATTCCTCCTTTTTTGTGTAAATAGGCTCCAGCCAAAGTCAAAGGAAGAAATAGAATCAGACCCTAAATAGTATCAGACCATCTCATCCATAATAGAGGGATGGGAGGAAAGTGGTTACTAACGAGAGTGCATTCAAGAGATGATTATAGAAGATCAAAAGGATAAACCTGACTTGAATAGTTAAAACCTTGTCCATTGATTCCCGCCCGCCCCCCCGCCCCACCATGCATGTTAAACTTGATCTGGTTTTCAACATTTTCTGTTTGCTTATATTGGGGTTTATCTCGGATCTGTTATGACATTGGGGGTCACCCTCTTGAATTTGTGTTACATGCTTTTCTGTTTTTCAGTATACGAAACCTAGGATTGATGAATCTATAAAGACAGCAAGAAGAATAAGGGTTTCAGGGTGTAGGGAGTTAGAGTGGTGGGGACATAAAGGGGAGTTGTTGGCAGAAAGTTCAGGAAGGAAAGGTATGCTTGGAAACTAATTGTGGTAGCAATTGTACAATACTGCTTGATGTGATTGAACTATGGAATGATACATGTATTAACTCCCAAATAAAAAATAAAAAATACATTGACAATTAGTGTTGATCAGGGTATGAAAGTTAGAAATGAAGACAAAATATCAGTAGTTGCGAACTGTGGTCTTAGTGATAGAAACGATACCAGTGATCCCATGATAGAATTTTGCAAAGACCAGGAGGCGCTCCATTCTCTCCTCCTCCATTTGTTCTCATGTGCTCTGGTCAGGCATGCCCCACTCCCGAAGCTGCAGCTTGAGTGCTGTCCTCCAAGGTGAGCCTTGAAGACAATATTTCCACTCAAAACAGCCAATGCACAGAGAGGACTTATGGACAGCCCCACTATGAATCACGGCATCCCTTTCTGACACAAGACCCTATGGGGACAACAATGGAGAAGCTGGGTCAGGATTGTATCTTGTCTGACACAACCACACCATGGCAAAACACTAAGGGTGTGAAACAGCATGGAGACCCCAAGGGACTACCAAGGAGATACTTTGGAGCCAGAGTGTGGCACCCGATTGGACTCAACTGGCGGACACTCCTGGTGGTCATTGAACAGACCTTGAACTATTTACAGGTTTTTATCTTGTTATTACTTTTATTTTTTTTACTTATTTATATACATCTTAAAGACATTGGGAAGGGTTGGTTGTTATTCTCGTTTTATTTTCTTTGGTTGCTTCATCTTAGGATGCCTTGGGTTGTTTTTTTTTTTAACAGTCCGGAGGAGAAAACAATGGGACTGGTAGTTGGTATATAGGAGATGGGGAGGAGGGAGAAAGGAGTTGGTGTTAGCAACCCAGGGATAATGGAACAAGTGACTCAAAATCAGTGGCACACTGGATATGAGAGGCCTGAAAGGGATTGATCAAGAGTAATGTAGCAGAGAGAAAACACTGAAACCCCAATGGAGGCTGAGCATGATACTGTGACAAGAGGAAAGTAAAAGGAAATAGAGGAAAGAGCCAGGGGGATAGGGAGGGGGAGGGGAAAGGCATATATAGAGGTCTAAATACAGGCATGTACAGAGGTGAATATATTTATATATGATGATGGGGAAATAGATCAACGTGCATATACTTATAGGATTAGTGTTAAGGCAGCAGATGGGCATTGGATCTTCACTCAAGTATTTCCTCAATGCAAGACCACTTTGTTCTATTAAATTGACTTTCCATGGTGCTCACCTTCCCGACATGCTCTCTGAAGACAAATGTGTGCATAAACAAAAATGGTGAAGAAAGCTGATGGTGCCCGGATATCAAAAGGTATAGCATCTGGGGGGTCTTAAAAGTAAACAAGAGCCCATCTAGCTCTGAAGCAACAAAGCCCACATGGAAAAAGCACACCAGCCTGTGGGACCACGAGGTGTCAAAGGGATCAGTTATGAGGCTTCAAAGAGCTGAAAATCATAAAATTGTATGCCCACCTTACTGGTATGATTTCTGAGGACAAATGTGTGCATAAACAAATGTGGTGATGCTTGGCTATCAAAGATATAGTGTCTAGGATCTTAAAGGCCTGAAAGTAAGTATGTGACCATCTAGCTCAGCAGCAACAGAGCCCACATGGAAGAAGCACACCAGCCTGTGCGACGACGAGGTGCCGAAGAGATCAGGTATCAGGCATCAAAGAACTAAAATTTAGATCATTATAAATGAGGGGGAGCACAGATTGGAGACCCAAAGTCCATCAATAGGTGAAGTGACATCCCTGTACAGGGAGGAGACAAACCAGTAGAGGCACAGCATAGCAACAATGAAATATGTGACGTTCCTCTAGGTCTTAAATGCTTTCTCCCTCTCACTATCATGATCCTAATTCTACCTGACAAATCCAGCAAGACCAGAGGTTGTACACTGGTACAGAGAGGAGCCAAAAACATGGGGAATTCAGGACAGATGATCCTTTCAGGATCCGTAGTGAGAGTGGTGATACCAGGAGGGTGGAGGGAAGGCGGAGTAGAAAGAGGGAACCAATTGCAGGGATCTACATATAACCTCCTCCCTGGGATACGGACAACAGCAAAGTAGGTGAAGAGACACATCAGACAGTGTACGATACGACAAAATAATGATAATTTGTAAATTATTGAAGGTTCATAGGGAAGTGGGAGTGAGGAGGGAGGAGAAATATGGAAATCTGATACTGGGGACTAAGTGGAAGAATGGATGTTCATGTTTTGAGAATGATGATGGCAACAGATGTGCAAATGTGAACTGCATACGATTGATGTATGTATTGATCATAATAAGAGTTAGATGAGCTTCCAATAAAATGATTTAAATTTTTTTAAAGGAATGAAAAAAATAATTTTGTAAAGACATTGACTTTCTCACTGCAGACACAATTCTCAGCAACAAAACTCATAGTGATGCATATGCATTCCTCCAGATGGGACACACAGGGGTCCAATTGACTACATCTGTGGAAAGAGACCCTGGAGAAGCTTGGTAATATAATGGATCATCATGTTAATGGGGAATTTTGAATATACCATTGACTGCAAAGAATGATCATATCTGTATTGGAAGATCACGGGCAGAAGGCTCCTTGGAAGAAAACATGGTAAGACCCTATCTCACATCATTTAGACATGTTATCAAGAGAGAATAGTTCCAGGAGACAGACACGCTTAGTAAAGTAGAGGGTCAAAATAAAAAATAAAAAAAAGGAAGATTCTTAATGAGATGCACTGGCACAGTGGTTACAACCAGAGGTCAAACATAGATCCAAGGGCTGAGCCCCGATGGCATAGTGGTTGTACGTGGGACTGCGGCCCACTGGGTTGGAGGTTCAAATTCCAGCAATACCTCTCCAGGAGCAAGGCTAGGCCTCCTACTCTCACCAACAGAGGGCAGTTATGCCCCCCTCCCAAGAAAACATAGAACCAAATGTGGGGTTCCATGACTGTAATGTTTCATTGTGTTGCAGATAGGGTCCCTGTGAGTAACTATGACAGACTAAATACCTAAGAACAGCAAGTTAATTATAACAACAAAAAATATTCTTGTGAGCTCAAATGACATACATCAATATACCTAAACCCCAAACCCAATATGCTTTTCAAATCTTCCTCTGTGGCCTGGTCAGAGTTGTCATTATTCCCCAATTACAATGAAGACTTAGGGTAATGTGGTTCCTTCTGCATTGTCTACAGACATGCGGTACTATTTTGTTGTTGTTGTTCTTGGTGTTTTTGATGTAAAATGTTCCGGTGTTTTAGCTATAGCGTTTAATTTTGTGAACATATTACCAATAACTTATTGAGAATGAAGCAGTCACTAAAAGAAACCCAGAAGGAAAAATGTCTCTTTTCAGGCCATAATAATGTTCTAATTTAGAATGCCTAATTCAACAAAGCAGTTTTTCATTAGTATTAACATAGTCTAAGAAATATTGCACTTAAATAATTTTGACATAAGGTTCTATCACTGAATTGAATGTAAGCTGACTGAGCATTCTATAGGGTCTAGTATGGGAAGAGATCTATGAGGGGACAATCGGGTGCCAGGGGAAGAGCTGTGACCACACTGGGTTAGAGCAACTCAAGTTCAACCTCAAGAAAAATAGAGGTACTGCTAACATTCAAAAGAACCAACTGTGTCGCTTCTCGGCCTTTGGGCTAAGATCACGTGTAAAAGAACTAAATGTGGCTGGGCTTAAAGGACACACCTGTAATAATCTCAAAGTGGTGGTTTGAAGGGGGGCACACAACAAAAGTCAGCACATGCTTTCAAGGGGACAAAATTGTGTATCGAGAAAACCCAGGTGGATTTATTGAGAATATACAAGAAAAAGTGGGCAGTCAGGAGGTGAGAGTCCCCTGGGGGGCCACCTCAAGTTTATGCTGATTTGGTCACAATTCCTCTAGACACTGGAATCCCTGGATGGTGTAAGCAGTAGAAGGTTGAGAGTTGGAGTCCACTCAGACGCACCTTAAAAGAAAGGCCTGCACAGAAACCCCCTGGAGAGCTCTCCTTCACTCTGACATCCTTGAACTCTCCAGAGTTTGGCATTGCCTTCATGGCAAGGTGTAAGGTGTGTACTTCTAAATGTACCTACAGAGTCATTGAACCTTGACTATAAGGCTTGTTATATATGTTATTTGTTTGCCTGCTTTGTTTTTGTTTCTTTAAATCACAATTTGGAGCAACTCAATACCTCTTTGCACCACCACCCCCATTCCAGTTTAATCATATTAAGTAAAGAAAAGTAAAGTCTGCTGCAAGTCCACCCCTTTTAATGGATTCTCCACGAAAAACACCCCCTCACTGTTTACAAAGACTGATTGCTAACTTGTCCTCCAGGAGTGCTCAGATGCATTTCAAAATGCAGAATGTATTCTGCCAGAAACATTGACAACTACACTGCACACCTACAAATTAAAGACTTAAACACAACAATACCAGAACCGCATAGGAATTAAATTACTGCTAAGTGACCCTTATGCTTGACCTTGTAGAGCAGTTTGGAATTTTTAAAATGCACCAAACGGTCTCAGATTAAAGCCAAAAAGTGTATTCTCCCTGGCCAACCGCCCCCTCCTTCCATCCTCTCTCCTCTAGAACTAGACCATCTGGCTGGGATGCCTTCCCTGTCTTCCGGCCAAGCTAGTGATTGGTTGTGCATGTCCACTACCTAATCCATCCATAGTGGATGAGAAATAGATTCATCAGTCCGAGGAGGAAGTGGAGAAGCAGGGGGATAACCGAGTCGGGCTCAAGTAAGAGCTCTGCTGCAAACAACATTGCCCTACACCCACCATGATGCTTCTTGTGCTCCAAGGAGGTGAGTTCTCTTCTTGGAAACATAATACCAAATGCTTGAACCTAGAAACACTCTTTGCAGCACATCAGCAGTCACCCATCCTAGAAAACAAAATTTCTAAGTAATAAAATTTTATGATCCAAAATACCTGTTTTCCTTTGTCCCTTTTACAACGGGATCATTGTATGGCAGTCCCGTGACTGAAAATAAGAAAGGGCCGTAGTCTCAGAGAAAGAAGGTGGTGAAATATTCTTACTGTTTGGAAATGAAGTGAGAAAAAAAATAAGTTTGGTTGTGTTTCCCCAGAGAACCAGAGCCAATTATAGAACGCCAGAGACGCATCAAAGCAGAAACTCAGCACTACAGTGGGATTAAGGCATATGAGAGCGCTGGTTGTGGGGGTGGGGATGTCATTAAGTTGGCTCCATGTAATAGTGACCCTATGTACAGGGAAGTGAAACACTGTCCAAACCTGCACTATGCTTACAGCTATTGTTTGAGCTCATGGCTCCAACCCATCTGGTTGAAAGTTTTTCTCCTTTTGGCTGACCCCCTACTCTACTAAAGCACAATGTTCTAGTCCAGGGACTGGTCTCAAAGTCAGCAGTTCAAAGTCACCAGCCTGTCTGAATGAGAAAGATGAGGCTTTCTATCCCCATAAAGAGTCACAGTTTTTGAATCCCAGAAGGGTAATCTCACACTGTCCTACATGGTAGCTGTAAGTCAGAATTGATTCGGTGGCAGTATGTGAAATGAAGTCTCACCAGCTTGATTTCTAAGGACTTTTTTTTTCCAAGACAGATTTGTTTGTTCTTCTGGTTATCCAGTCTGCATTCAATATTCATCACCAGCACCTTAATTCAAATATATTAGTTCTTCTCCGGTCTTCCTTTAGTATTTTCTAACTCTCACATGCATATGAAGTGATTGAAAACACTATGGCTTGGGTCCAGTATACCTTAATCCTCAAAGGGATATCATTGCTCTTAAGTAAACATTTTAACTAGGTCTTGTGCAGAAGACCTGTTGTTTGATTTCTTGACTGCCATGTCCATGAGCATTGGTTGTGGATCCAAGTAGAAGGAACGTGACCACTCCTAATAAGATTTATAGCCTCTCTGCACCATTTTGTTTTTTACAGTTTTCTGTTGAAATTCTCAGCTGTGAAGCACATGAGGAGTGAGTGCATTATGATAATAACAGATACAAAGGGGTATAGGGAATATAGGGTGGGGAGATAAGGAGGAAAAGGGGGTTTGGGGAGTAACTCATGAAGATGGGAGTAGGAAGGAAGCACTAGAATGGATTGTGATTGCATGAATCATCTTAAAGATGATCTAACCTTGAGGAGAGAGTGCTCTAAAATCAATGTGGGGGTTATTGCCTGATTCTCCTTGATATGGTTAAATGATTGAACTGTTGGATTATATGATGGGTAAATTACTTGCCAATAAAACTGTTGAAAAAATAAAATGAGAAAAAAATCAGAGAGCAATAAAGGGAGGAAAGTCAATATAAATAAATAAATAGTAAGATTTATAGTCTCAGAAACCCTCTATGGCATCACTATGAATTGAAATCAACAAATGGGTTGGGGATTTTGGTCACACAAGTATATTGGTGTGCCAGTTTGTTGTACTGTGATGGCTTATGTGTTGCTGTGATGCTGGAAGCTATTTCAGTAGTGTTTTAAATGCCAGCAGGCTTTTTACAAGTACTCCCAGACAAAGTGCCATCTACAGAGGAGGAATAGACTATCCACTTCTCAGGATGTAGCCCATGAAAACCTTTTGAATAGCATAGAAAACTGTCAAATACTGAAATCCTAAAGAATAGCAGTGGATGTCATGACTGAGGAAGAGCTGCCTTCTCAAATTAAAGCTGGCACTGCTGGTGTGGAGAGGGTGAAGCTTGCAGGAGGAAAGCCTTCAAGACCTTCATTTGATAATAAAGCATAACTCAAAATGAGAAGAAACAGTTGTGAGCATCAATAATAAATGGAACTTGGAATATGTTAAGTATGGATTTAGGAAAACTGGGAGTGGTCAAAGTGAAAATGGAATGCATAAATATTTATATCCTAGCATTAGTGAGCTGAAATAGACTAGTATTGGGCATTTTTAACCGGAAAGTCATGGTTTCCTATGTTGCAATGACACAATCAACAGAATTAATGTTATATTCATTGTCAAAAAGGACATTACAAAATCCATCATGAAGTGCTTTGCTGTCTATGATAAAATTATATCTATCCTCCTTCAAGAAAATACAATCAATGTAACTAATATTTAAATTTATACCCCAACCACAAAAGCCAGTGAAGAAGAAATTGAAGAATTCTGCCAACCATTTCTGTCAGAAATTGATCAAGATGCACTGGAAAAATAGTGGTGATTCAATGCAATATTGGAAGCAAAGAGGAAGGAACAGTATTTGGAGAATATAGACTTGGTGGTAGAAATGAACCAGGAGATTGGATGAAAGAATTTTGCAAATCCAACAACTTGTTCATAGCAAAGACCTCTCTTCAACACGACCACAGGTGACTATACAAGTGGACATCTACAGATGAAATACACAGACATCAAATTGACTATATCTGTTAAAAAAAGATGATGTCAAAGCTCAATATCAGCAGCCAAATTTAAGCCAGGAGTTGACTGTGGAACACACCAGGAATAGCTCATCTGTAAGTTCAGTTTGAAGCTAAATAAAATGAAAGTGAATCCACAAGAGCCAAAATGCCATCTTAAGTCAATCGCACCCAAATTTGACACATTAAACGCCAGTGACAGAAGACCTTATGATCTGGAGGAGGACATCAAGGACATCATTCATAAAGAAAACAATAGGTCATTTAAAAAACTGGATGGAAAAAGAAAAGATTAAAGTGGATGTCAGAAGAGACTCTGAAACTTGCTCTTACTTGTAAGTAGTGAAAGCAAATGGAAAAAATGATGCATCCACAGATCTGAATAGAGAATTTCAGAAGGTAGCTCAAGATAGCAAAGTCAGCTATTGTAATGAAATGTGCAAAAATCTGGTCCTAGAGAACCAAAAAGGAATAGCACACTGAGCATAAGTGAAACTGAGAGAACTCAAGATGTCCAAGCCTCGAGTTGAAATAGTGAAATATTCTCTGGGCAAAATATAAATGATGCAGGATGAATCAAAAGAAGACAGAAAGAACATGCCGAGCCGCTGTGCCAAAAAGAAGCAGTTGTCAGGATGGACATATATGAGAAAGAACCAATGGGATTGAAGGACATTCAAGCTGCGCTGAAAGCACTAGTCAGAATATGGCTCCCGGAATTAACGGAATACCACTTGAAATGTTTCAGTAAACTGATGCAGAACTGGAAGCACTCACTCATCCAGGCCAAGAAATTTGAAGACAGCTACTTGGCCAAGTGATGGGCAGAGATCCAGATTGGTGCCCATTGCCAAGAAAGATGACCTAATAGAATGAGCAAACTATAAAACGATATCATTGATAGCACATGAAAATAAAGTTTTAGTGGAGTTAATCCATCAACAGTTACAGCCATGCACTGATAGGTTGCTGCCAGAGGTTCAAGTTGAATTTAGAAGAGGATGTAGAACAAGAGCTGGCATTGTTGATGTCAGATATCAGAATATCAGCAAGATGTTTCCTTGCCTTTTACGGACTCTGCAAAAACATCTGACTGTGTGGATCATAACAAACTGTGGGTAACCTAGAGAAGAATGGGAATTTCCTAACAACTCATCGTGCTCATTCAGAACATGTACATGGATCAAGAGGCAGTTGTGCAAACGGAGCAAGGGAATGCGGCATGGTTTAAAATCAGGCAGTGTGGAACAGGGTTGTATCCTCTGACCATATTCATTCAATCCGTATGTTGAGCAAATCATCAGAGAGGCTGGCTTCCATGAAAAAAAAATGGGGTGTCGCTTATTAACTTTTGAATGAAGATGACACAACCTTGCTGGTTGAGAGCAAGGAGGACTTGAAACATTTGCTGATGAACATCAAGGATTGCAGCTTTCAGTATGGATTCTAACTCAATTTGAAGAAGGCCCAAATACTCACAACTAATGGACTAATGACTGACATCAAGATAAATGGAATAAAGGTTGAAGTTGTCAAGGGTTTTGTCTTGCTTGGATTCGCAAGTGATGCTAATGGGGATCAAAAGATGTATTACACCAGGTAAATCTAGTGCACAAAACCTCCTTTAAAGTTTTGAAAAGCAAGGATGCTACATTGTGGACGAAATTGAGCCCGACCCAAACTCTGGTGTTTTCAGTCACCTCGTATGCATATGAAACTTGCACCTTGAATAATGAACACCAAGAAAGAATGGCTGCAAAGCAGTGCTGGAGAAGACTATTGAAAACACTATTGATGGCTTCAAGGACAAATTGATCTACCTTGGAAAACGTGGGCCCAGAGTGCTCCTTAGAGGCAAGGATGGCAGGACTTCATCTCAAGCACTTTGGACATGTTGTCCAGAGACATCTGTCCCTGGAGAAGGTCATTATATTGATGATGTAGAGGGGCAGCTACAGAGAGGAAGGCCCTCAAAGAGATGTCTTGATCCAGTGGCTGCAACAATGGATCTCAAGCATAGGAACAATTTTTAGGATGGCACAGAACTGGGCAGTGCTTAGCACTGCTGTGAATAAGGTGGGTTGGATCTGACTTGATGGCACCCAAAAAGAACAGCAACATGCTATTAGTAATTGAACCCCAAATTGGTATATGCCATTTTAATAAAATGTGATGAGCTTGTTCCCAAAAATGTTTATTGGCTGTGAGCTACTAAGATTTTTTTTCTGTAAACCATATTTTGTTCAAAAATAATAATCCATATATTTACTGCGAGAACATGAAAGTGACTCATTGAACTTAGTTTTTTTCAACAATTCATGTAGGAATTCTGTGGCTCTCCCACAAAAAAAAACTTTCACTAATTTGGTTTAAATGATTCATCCTTTCCGATGCTTGTTCTATAATAAATGCTATAATTATAAATGAGCAAATGAAAAGATATGCTAAAAGAAAATGCAATGGTCAGAGAGCAAATATCACAACAAATTACTACATTTTCTTTTAGATAGCTCTAATGGGTTATAATTAAAACTAGCTCTTTATTTACTTTCACAAATTCTTCCATGATTTTGTCACAACGAAGTTGCCAAACAAGATCTACATTCATACATAATAAGGATAATTAATTGAGTCTTCCTTGAATCACTGTTGTATGCTGAGGGTTTCCAAGTCTCTTTAGAGAGGAAAATAAGAATTCTACTATGTAGTTTGTGATCATGAAAGCTAGGAAAATAAATAAAGCAATATCCATATTGGGGACTACTTACCTTTTATGTGATCTTCTACTATGGCATGCCTCTGTGAGTAAATTGTATCTTTCTTGAATCTGATTCTTCTCTATAAAAGTTTTCATTTAAGTTAGTTAAATAGTCCTGCACTAATTTCTTGGGTGTTCTCATGCTGTCTTCATCAGGTTTGTGTGTATTGTTTAAAAAGGAAAATGTATGTGGAGGAACACTTTCACATTTCTTTTCTCGCAAGATTCAAGGATGCCATTGATGGCGTAAGCGGCAGTCCCCATGGCTTCTTTTCCAGAAGGTAGGTAAGAGCATGGCAGAAAGTATTGCTGGCCTCCCTACCCAAAGTTTCTGGATCAACAGATGAGGATGCCAAAAATGATTGTTTCAAAATGAATCAGGCTTTGTGCTAGTCTGGGTAGACTACAGAAACAAATCCAAGGAGACTTATATGTGTGTAAAAGAGACCTTTATATCAAATGGAAATTGTACATAAAACATTCCAGCCCAGTCCAGATCAAGTCCCTAAGTCTGATATTACCCCATATGTTGATACTAGTCCATAAATTTCTCCTTAGACTCACACAGCCATACAATGATGCCAAATACAGGAAAATTGCAGGCCAGTGAGTAGATTCAGTTGTCATGGAAGCATCTCAACATTAGCATGGGTCTCCACATGGTTTCTCCAGTTTCAGGGCTCTGCCTGCAATCAACATAGTTCCATGTGGTTTGTCAGCAGGGAGACAAAGCAGAGAGAGTGCATCTGGCCTCCAGTGAGTTATTTATCTCTGTCACACCTCCAAATGAGGTCATCAAGCTGTGACTCGATTGACAGTCTAGACTCCACCCTTTGGCAGGAGACTTTGTTAACTACCACAGACTTGTTATTTATTAATATAATCCACCCCACCCTTGCCCAGTATCTACTTAAGTTGGATCCATTTGCATGATGGGTGAATGTAGCAAAAGTTAGACTCAACAACCCACCCCCAACTCTTGTTTTGAAGAAAGAGATAATATACTCCCAAGAAACCCACCTAGATAAAGTGATTCAATTATGTGGGACAGGACCTTAGAAGACCTTCTGTCCATTTTTCCTTGTGCCCTGTCATCTTGTCATCTTTGCATTGAGCAAGTCATGCCCTTTGTTTTCCTGATGCCCCAAGTACATGAAAACCTTGCTTAGTGAGTAATCAGTCCCTGCTTAGCACCCCACCCTGGAATGGCAGGCTATTTTCAGACCACATTCTTGGAAGGTCCTCCAGGAAAGGGTCTGGATGCCTCACTCATATCTCCATATGGCTACCATTCACGCTCCAGAGAGCAGTGAAATCAGGTCTAAGTAAAACAAAGAAAAATTGAGGGTGCTAAGAAGAAATGGACTGTATTGCCTTTTTTAATCCCCAAGAATAATTATGGGAAAACTTGAGGCAGAAGAGCCTAGGAAGGGCTTTAAAGGGAAAGATAGAACAGAAACCTGGGGACAGGTATTTGTATCGGGTCTACAAAGGCTTTTGAGTTATTCTGCTGTTCTAGTATCTGAATGGGAGCATTTCAAATAAAAGGAAAGGTGACCATGTGGCTAAAGACATGTCAACTGTGGTCATCTCAGGTGATGTCCCTCACCTCCACCCCATCCTGCCTTTATTCTACTTGGAGGTGCCCCACTCGCCTCCAAATCCTAGGCAATGTGACTACTAGAGTAGGTGTGTTATGCTCGCTTCGGTAGCACATATACTAAAATTAGAGTATGTGTGTCTACTCTCATAGCCTTGTCATCGGCTTACCTCTTGGCTATGCAGAGGCTGGCAATCAGAGCCACTTGTTGAACGAATGAATGGCATGGTTATTGAAAGGAGAACAGTGCTGATTAGGTGCCCGGGAGCTGGTTCTGATTCACAACAACCCTTGCTGTAACAGAGTAAAAGATTGCTTGGTTCAGGTCCATCCTCACCCGGATGGGTATGTTTCAGTCCATTGTTGCAGCCACTGGGTCAATCGATCTCCTTGAGGGTCTTTCTCTTTTTCACTGCCCCCTTTATTTACCAAGCAGGGTGTCTTTCTACAGCAATTGTTTCCCCCCGACAACGTGCCCAAATTCACCATCCTCACTACTGAAGAGCAGTCTGACTATACTTCACACAAGAGAGGCTTGTTTGTTCTTCTGGCCAGCCCATGGTATATTTCATATCTGTGTCGATATCACAGTTCAAACTACTTCCTTAGAGTCAACCTGAATCCTAACAGTTGGAGCCTCCTGATTCCTACTTCCAGAGAGCAATTCTGACTCCTTTGAATGACCAAGAACTCATTACTTGTAGAGGCAATTTTGCCCACGCTTGGATGATTCAAGTGATGAGCACATGTTAAAATAAAATCGCTTTTCCTGCTGTTACATCAGCTAGTTGCCCCTAAGTTGCCTGCTCAGACTCACTTCAACTTGATTTCTACCTGAAGGAAACATTGCCCAGTCTGGAGCCATCTTCATGAACAATCCCTGCCATTCATTCTACCTGAGAAAATGAAATCAAATGAGTCTATTTCTGTATAACACCTCTTCCACATCTAAGTCCTGCTAGCCAGGTATCCTCTTAGTCATTATTTATTATCATAAGCAATTTACAGATGGAGAAACTGAGATCCAAATAAGTTAAACCATTTAGTCGAAGAGAGACCATTGGTTATGGCTGTCTAGGATTTGAATGAGGTGGGTACTCCGCCTCGTCCTTTCTTTTTGATTCTGTAATCTGCGTTTGTCCCTAGGTTAAGCCAAAAATAATGATCAAAACAAACCAAACACTTAGTGAGGCTACAGGAGAGAGTTGTCCCATGGGATCCCGAGGCTGTAACATTTGTTAGAGGAGCAGACTGCCACATCTTCCTTCCTTAGAGAAGCGATTGAGTTCACGGCACCAGCAGCTTGCTGGACCACCAGGGCTTGCCGGGCCGTCAAGTCTCTGTAGCTTCTTTGAAATTTATCTCCTTGAGCTCTCACCATTCCAGACACCTTTCCCCACGTGCTGCTACGACTGCTGTTGCTAGTACTTTGGGGTCAATTCCTGTTCATGGGAAGCACAGGTAACAGAGGAGAACTGCTCCAAGTGCTGTTGTTTGTCTCATTTTACTGTGATCTTCACGAAAGCAGCTTACCAGGTCTTTCTTCCACTTCTCTTTCTTAAAGGCAGCGCGCAAGGCAGCACCATATGTAGGATGCTCCCTCCCGAGCACAGAGACTAGCAAGACGACCATCAAAATTGGTGTGGGCCCACTGGTCCCATTTTTTACAAACTAAGATTTTGTGGACATTTGTTGTTGGATGCATATTTATTCTCATTACTAATAGCAATTGCTTCTCACAAAGTTTTGTCTTGTTTTGTTGTTCCAAGCCAATGGTCAATTTTAAACAAAATGCATAACCATTTATCTTCATTAAGTCGCAGCCCTCTTTTGAATGGGGTCTGCCTTAATCACTTTAAAACCCGATTCTGACTTCTATCAGATTAGCCATCTTGCAAACTTGGTATTTTCTACAAATCCAATAACCATGTCCCAAAACATTTAGTCATGTCACTGCTTCAATCTCAGAAGGACACGATGCATCACAGAGTTGAGCAAGATCCCATTAGGCTGAATCTAGGAGGAGCTGAATGTCTCAGGAGATGATGGTTTTGGCGTCGCTTAATCTTCATCCAGGCCACACTGCAGCCTATTATTAACCAGGAAACAATACTGCTCAAATGTTCTGCAGAAATAATTACACCCTTGGTGTCGAGACTAGGGAAACAGAGCCAACTTATCCTGACATTTGCTTAGTTACTGAAGTCACCCTGACACCTAGTCATCACCTCATCTTTTCTATGGACTTAAAAACCACCTTGTTCCTAATATGCTCTGGAATCTTCTGGGGAGATATTATGGGTATGGTTGAGGTGGGGAGGTGTTTGGTCCTAGAGATGGAAAACAAGTTATGAAAATAAGATCTTACCTCTTGTCTGGGGCGTGGACAACAAAAAAAGTGGATGAAAGGAGATATTGGACAGTGAAAGATATGACAAAATAATAATAATTTATAAATTAGCAAGGGTTCATGAGGAGGGGGTGGTATGGAGGGAGGAGAAAAATGAGGAACTGATACCAAGGTCTGAAGTAGAAAGCAAATGTTTTAAGAATAATCATAACAACAAATGTACAAATGTGCTTGACACAATGGATGCATGTATGGATTGTGGTAAGAATTGTATGAGTTCCTCCCCCCCAAAAAAAGATGTAAATGCTGACACAAAGTATGTATGTATATATTATGATTAGAGCTATATGAGCCCCGAAAACATGATTTTAAAAAAAGAAAAGAAGATCTTATCTGAAAGGTGAAGAGAAAACACAAGATGATGCTTTTCACAGAGCAGATTTCTGGAGATTATAGACTTGCCTTCCATTCTCATTCACTTCAATATGAAGTGCTCATTCACAGCAATATGACCCTACCCTGCAGGAGTTTGGGTACTTAAAAACTTTCTCATTATGTTAGGTGCCATTTCAAAAACTGAAAGGAGGAGATTGTATTAAAAAGAAAGAAAAAAGATGGATGATATTGACTGTTCTTAAAACTATCAGAGGGTTCCAGAAGGATTATGGAAATCTCCCATTGTCTTTCCACTCTATTTCCCATGAACTTTTTAAAATGTCCTTGAAAGTCAAGTTTTCCAATATTGCTGAAGCAATTTGCTCTTTAGAAAGAAAGCATCTCACCATGACAAGTCTTCCTAAAATATGACCCTACTGGCTTAACTATTCATCAAAAAGCTTCACCCATCTGTTTTTTCATTGTTGGTAGGTGTCTTCAAGTAGGTTCCCACTCACAGCGATGCTCTGAGCAGCAGAAGCAAACCCTGCCTAGTCTTGTGCCACCCTGAGCCCATTGTTGTGGTTACCAGGTCCATCCATCTCATTGATGGATGGTCTTCCTCTTTTTCACTGGTCCACTATTGTACCAAACATGATGTCCTTCTCCAGGGACTGGTCTCTCCTGAGAAAATGTTCAAAGTTTGTGAGATGAAAGGTCTCCAGCCTCACTTCTAAGGAGCATCCTACCTGTAGTTCCGCCAAGGCAGATTTGGCCTACCTATGGCATTTTATTTACTAGCACTATCTCTTCTTAGAATAAAGAGCTCCCCAAGTTTTCTGTTGAAGTGTATGACTTCATCTCCATGATGTTTTCGACCTGCAGAGGTCTGCACACATCCCCCTGTCATATTTTACCATGGCATTGATTCTGATCACACATTCTCTAATTAGCGTAGTCCACTCTCTATCACTCACATATTCTCTAGCTGGAGTCGTTCACCCTCTGTTTCTATCTTGGGGGTCCGAGGTCTTTTTCAAGCCTCCTCTGGGTCTCTTTCAGGGTGAGTGTACGTTCCGTCAACGAGATGGGCAGACATTTGGGAGGGCGCTCTTCCCAGTGGGGATGAAGGATGACTTGGTCCAGGGTGCCTCTTTCCCCCTTGAATGAGGACATTCATTTCACTGCAGTTCCATCAGGTTCCACATGGTGGTGGCCTTCGTCTCTACAAACCAGACGCTGCTGCAAGCTTCAGCGGCCTGAGTTTAAAGCTGTGTTAGTAAAACAAGTCACCAATGTGTCAGGGCTCACATCGAAGGGCTGAGGCGCTCAGCTCGGGCTGCACCACCCGTGAGTGAGGCATGAGGACTGTGGGTGACAGGATACTTGCCACCCCCAACACAGGGGGGCTCTCTGAGCACGCTTGCCTGCTCCTTTCTCACACCCCGTGTTTGGCCTCTGCTTGGTTTTTCTGTTGAATCGTTTTGCCTAGCTGCCCTAGCACGTTTCAACTGTGGGACCTGGAGGACGGAGATCCTAGGGCAAACGCAAAAATGCTATGCTCTTCTCTGCCTTCATGTGCCCTTATAAGAGTTCACCTCTTTCTAGAGCTGCTTTTCCTAGCACCGTGGCCAACAAGCCACATGTGGCTCCTGAATGTTTAAAGTCTAGTCTCCGTAGAAATGGGCTATAGCTTTAAAATACACCATGATTTTTAAAGACTTAATTTTAAAAGTTTTTATGATAATTCATTTTTTCCCCCTTGTTGAGTACTATTTTGTGTACGTGGGCTAAATTTCACATGTTTCTTGTTCCATTATGCAATGTGGCTGCTAGAGACTGTTTAGTGACATGTTATCTGCATTTGTTTTAGGAAGAGGTCCTTGTCCTCCAGGCCACCAGGAGACATTGCGGACAATGGAGACTTGGAACTTGAGCCAAGACATATTTTGGGAAACTCTCTTATCTTACACGGTTCAAAATTCCCCCTAGTTGCACCTTTTCCTATCCCATCTCTTTCCAGGGATATCAGCTAAGAAGAAGCCAGATTAAATAATATATCTATTTAATCAAAGGCCAGAAGTATTGATTAAATAGATATATTATTTCCATTTACATTATGATTCTGTTTATTTGTTGTATATTATATTGTATCTACTTATATATAAAGGCTTAATTAAGAATTAGTACCTCTACTGATAGGTACTGTGGAGCTGATTTTGGCAACCCAGTACACCACAGAATGGACACTGCCCAGTCCTGGACCATCCTCACAACTGTCCCTATGTTTGAGCTGCTTGTTGTTGCAGAGCCTGGTCCTCTCAGGAGGAAAGGATCAAGAAGCTTCCCTCAGACAGAGATAGACTCACTCTCCTGTCCTCATCTCACTCAACCAACCCCCAGCCAATGACAATGCATGCAATTTTGAATCACAAGCTAGCAAGGCTGGCCTGATAGAGACTATGACAGTCATATGCTTATGTTAATTTCATGATTGAGCTGTAGGGTTGGAGTCTAGCCTGTTCATCTGGAGATAGCCATTAAGTAGCCAATGAGACCTCTGTGTGGGCATGGCTTTCTCCTGAGACTTCTGGGAAATCTTGCACTATTTCCCTGGTGGAGATGAGAAGCCATCTCCCCAATTGTTGGGAATCAGTGTCCAAGACAGCTGAAAAGCTGATGACCCTGAGCATGATGTCAATGATGGCCCAAAGCCAAGGCATAGAAGCAATGAGCTACTGAGGACCTCGGATACAGCCAGAGCCCTAGAGCTGAAGGAGTCACATGGAGACCCATGCCATCACTGAGATGCTTCCACCACCACTGGATCCACAAGACTTTCTACCTATTGGCCTGTGATCTTCCTGCATTCAGCATCATTGCATGGCTGTGTGAGTCTACAGAGGAATTTATGAGCATACATTGACATACGAGGTAATAAAGGATTGACAGACTTGATCTGGACTGGGTTGGAATGTTTTCTGAATGAGCACTTGCCCTTTGATATGAAGTTCTTTCTTATCTACACATAAGTGCTTCTGTATTTATTTCTCTACTCAACCCAGTCTAACACAGGATCTGCACCCTAAACAGCTTCAAGAGGTCAAGGTTCAAATTCCATGTCCTCCAAGAGGCCAGGAGACGTATTATGACCCCAAGGCCTGAGAGGATGTGTGTGGTTGGCATGTAATCATGTCAACTTCAGGATTGGGAATGTAGGGGTAGAGTCCAGCCTGTCATTCTGGACATAGTCAATGAAACTTCTGTGTGGGCATAGCTTTCTCCTGAAAATTCTGGAAAATCTGGTGCTATTTTCCCCCTGAAGGTGAGAGACTTATGACTCAGTCCCTGGGAGTCATTCTACTGACAAGATGCATGGCTGTTTCCCCGTGAGACATCCCAGAGGAGAAACCACATGGACTTACGCTGGTGGAACCAAACCTCTGAAGCCAGAAAAGCCAAGTAGAGATCCCTACCAGTGCTTACATGCTTGAGAAGCCACAGTGAGGTCCCTACGAGCACTGAGATGCTTCTACCACCCCTGGATACACAAGACTCTGCACCCACTGGCTTGTGATTGTCCTGGCATCATTGCATGTGCTTCACAAGTCTGAAGAGGACTTATGGATTGGTATCAGACATATGAGCTAATATTGGACTTATGGACTTGGACTGGACTGTGTTGGGATGCTTTCTCAATGTTCCATTGCTCTTGTATATAAACCTCTCCTGTATATGCATATGCATGTTTATGAATTTGTTTCTCTAGTCTACCTGGCCTAACACAATTGCTTTCCAACCTAGGAGGTTTGTCTTCACACACTGTCAAATAGACTTCAGCTGTGACTCACACAGCCTCGCAGAAAGACAGACAGACAGGTGGTAGAATAGACAAGAGATGTGGCAGGACGGATAACAGAGCAGAAAAGTGGAAGGAGGATCCCACACACACATGTGGAATAGAGTTCTCTCACCCAAGGTTGTTTGAAAGACCAATGGCTGAAAGAAGTTACTTCCCAAATCACACTTCATGGCTACACTGAAAGGAATAGGTAACAGTTTTCAAGCAAATCACTTTCACATTGGCTATCTGCAGGAATCATGTCATCATGAAAATTCATGAGGAACCTCCCTCACTGATCAACCTTAGCTGAGAGCTAAGAGAGCTGCCACTCTCAATAATTTCTGTGCCTACCTAGGGCCAACAAACTGCCTTTCCCCCACTCAACACACACACACACACACACACACACACTTTTTAATCCCCAAAAGGGAGGATTTGTTAAAAGTCAGGTGATGATTTCCCAGTACTCTATATTGCACTCATAAACTCAAAGCTACAGCAAAATTAAATGCAACTGAAGGCTTTTTTCAATATACTCCAAAGAACATTGCATGATATTCAGGTTTGATCAGATTAAAGTTTGAGATAGCGGGTTTTTCTCACTCTCATAAAAAAAAATTGGTGTGCTTCGTAGGGCCAATAAAGATGCTATTTGGTTTCTGAGGAAATATGGGGGGTCTCAGACTTCTCTCAAGGAGCATCTGCAGGACTTGAACCACCAACCTTTCACATAGCGGCCCAATGTTATTCCATGAAACCACAAGAGCTGCTCATCTTAGGAGATTTTAAAGATAATTTTTTCATATTGAGCTCATTGTCACGCAAACCCTTTAGGGTTCTTATTAATTTTATTTTTACATTAAGAGCCATTATGGCTAGATTCTTTCCTACTTAGTACTCAAGAAATCAATTTTTTTAAGATAAAATGTTTTTTACATCCTATTTACAGAATTCACTTACATGGTTTCTATAAACAATTTGGTTCCTGCTAGCATCACTAGCTGTGCAAAACCCCACTTTGGTTCTTCCTTTGCCCTACTCAAAATAACTTGCTAACTTCCCACTGGTTATCACATGGGAACCCTAGAGGTTGGTTCTGTCCTGAGCTGCTAAGCACAAGGTCAGCAGCTTGAAACCACCAGAAACTGTACAAGCGAGAGATGGAATTTCTACTCCCATAAACAGTTTTGGAAACTCACAGGGGGAGTTTATGCTGCTCTACTGGGTGGCTTAGTGGGTAGTGACTCAGTGGCAGGAAATGTTAATGCACAAAATCAAAATTTCTTAACCAAGGCATCAGCATACATCCCCCACTCCAATCTGTCAACATCTCCTTTTTCGTTTTTGTTTTGTTTTGTTTTGTTTGGGGGGGGGGAGGTTGCAGCGCTCTTATCACAATCCATACCTACATCCATTATGTCAAGCACATTTGTACATATGTTGCCATCATTTTCAAAACATTTTCTCTCTAATTGAGCCCTTGGTATAGTTCATTCCACCACCACCCTTCCCACTTTCTCCCTCGTAAACCCTGGATAATTGTTTTTTAAGTCTTATACCAACTGAAGTCTCCTTCATGCACTTTTCTGTTGTCACCCCACCCTGGTTGAAGGTTATATGTAGATCATTGTGATTGCTTCCGCCTCTACCCCCCCCCCACACCCACACACACACACTTACCTTTTACTCTTCTAGTATCACTACTCTCAATAATGGTCCTGAGGGGTTTATCTGTCCTTGATCTCCTGGGAAGGGAGGAAGCATTAAAGAACTAGAGAGAGGTTGTATGTTTCATTGGTTCTATACTGCTCATATCTCCCTTATGACCCTTCCATGAGGGGATGTCCAGTTGTCTACAGAGGGTCTTTGGAACCCCATGCCCCTGTCCCCCCAATTCACATTTGGTATGATTTTTTCTGGGTCTTAGATGTCTGATACCTGATCCCATCCATACCTCATGATAACTAACACTGTGTGATTCTTCTATATGGGCTTTTTTGCTTCTCGGCTAGATGGCCACTTGATTATCTTCAAGGTTTTAAGACCCAAGATGCTCTATAGGCAAGCACCATCAGCTTTCTTCACTGTATTTGCTTGCCTTCACCGATTGTGTCAGAAAAGTGTGCATCATGGAATGCCTGTTTAATAGAAAAAAGTGTTCTTGCATTGAAGGAGTACTTGAATAGACACAATGTCCATCTGCTACCTTAACACTCAACTTTAAAATATCTGCACTGTGTTAGTCTGGGTAGACTAGAGAAACAAATACATAGACACCCATATGGATATAAGGAAAAGGTTTATATACAAGAGGAATGGGACATTGAGAAAGCATCCCAGCCAACTCCAGTTCAAAGTTATAAGTCTGATATTAGCCCATTTGCCTGGTATCAGTCTATAAAGTCTCCTTCCGACTCACAAAATCACAGGCCAGTGGTTGCAGAGTCCCGGCCCCAGTAGGGGTCTCCCCATGGCTCTTCGCTTCCAGGACTCAGTGTCCATCAACAGCATACAGGGGTGGTAGAAGAAACTCAGCGCTGGCAGGGGTTTCCACATGGCTTCTCCAGCTTCAGAGGTCTGATTCCATCAGGGTAAAGCCATGTGGCTTCTCCTCCGGCTTCTCCAGTTCCTCGGATGCTGCCATCTTGTCTTGTCCATAGTTCGTTGTCTCGGAGACTGAATCCCAACAACTGGGGAGATGACTTCTCATCTCCACCAGGGAAATACTGTGAGATTTCCCAGAAGTCTTGGGAGAAAGCCATGTCCACACAAAGGCCTCATTGGCTACTCAATGGCTATCTCCAGATTAACAGACTAGACTCCACCCCTACATCTCAATCTCAATCATGAAATTTGACATCTCGAATACATGACCATCACATGCACATAGATCTGTTCCCCCATCATCATATATAAATATAGTTACATATGTACATGCCTGTATTTAGTCCTCTATAAATGCCCTTTGCCTCCAAGTTCCTTCCTCTATTTCCTTTTAGTTTCCTCTTGCCCCACTATCATGGTCAGCCTTCATTTAGGTTTCAGTAATTCCTCTCGGTTACATTGCCCTTGATCAAAACCTACCAGGCCTCCTACACCCTCCTCTCCATTAATTTTAGATCTCTTGTTGTTCCCTTGTCCCTGGGGTTAACACTACTTGCTTTCCCCTGCCTCTCCCTCTCCCATGTCCCCCAAGAACCATTGGCCCCATTGTTTTCTCCTCCAGATTGCTTATCCTGCCTATCTTATTTAGAAAGACCTGCAGTGATAATAATATACTGAAAACCAAGACAGCAAAACTAAAGCAAATAAAGCAAATAAATAAAAGAAAATAAAGCCACAATGACAACCCTCCTTGCCATTGGTTTTAGATCATTTGGGACAAGGGAACAACATCTCCTTCTTGACCCTTCTTTGCATCTTTCTTCCTCATCAGCTCTATTTTCCTGGCAGTCTACTTTCTCTGCTAGTGCAGTCCTGAAAATGGTTTCTACATTTTCCAAAAAGCAAGTCTCCAGTAATTGATGGAATACAAATTTAAATGTTTCAAAAAGCTGATGAAGCACTCAAAGCACTCATTCAATGATGCCAAGAAATTTGGAAGACAACAACCTGAGCTAAGTAGCTGGAAGATATTTGTAATTGTGACTGTTCCAAAGAAAGCTGACCAAAAAGAATGTGAAAATCATACAGCAATATAATTAATATCACATGCAAGTAAAATATTGCTAAAGATCATCCATTAACTGTTGTTGCAGTACATTGACAGGGAGATGCCAGAGGTTCAGGCCAGTTTCAGTAGGGACTTTGGAACAAGAGATGTCACTGCTAATGTCAGATGGATTTGGGCTGAAGGAAGGACTACCATAAAGATGTTGTGTTTTATTGATTATGCAAGAAGATCTGGTTGTGTGGACTCTAGCACACTATAGAGAGCCTGAAGAATGGGAATTTCAGAATATTTAATTGTGTTCATGTGGAACTCAGACATGGATGAAGAGGTAGTTGTAGGAACAGAACAAAGGAGCACTGCCTGGTTTAAAATCAAGAAAGGTGTGTGCCAGTGTTGTGTCCTCTCACCACATTTATTCAATCTCTATGTTGAACAAATCATCAGGGAAGCTAACTTATATGAAGGATAATGTCGCATCAGGATTAGAGGAAAGCTTATTCACAACTGCAGATGCAAAAAAAACGAAACCTTGCTGGAAGTGAGGAGGTATTGAAGAATTTGCTGAGGAAGATAATGGATCAGTATGGATTACAACCATAAATATAAATCCCCACAACTGGACCAATAGGTGCCATCATGGAGGAAAGGTTGATGTTGCCAAGGATTTCGTATTGCTTTTGGATCCACAATCAGAGCCCATGGGAGCAGCAGTGAAGAGATCAAACAATGCACTGCAATGGGTAGATGTGCTGCACAGGGCCTCTTTCAAGTGTTGGAAAACAAGATTGTTACTTAGAGGACTAAGGTAGACCTGATCCAAGTTGAAAAACAAGATTGTTACTTAGAGGACTAAGGTAGACCTGATCCAAGTTGAAAAACAAGATTGTTACTTAGAGGACTAAGGTAGACCAAGCTATAGCCCTTCCAATCACCTCATGTGCATGTGAAAAATTGGACATCAAATAAGATACACCAAAGAAAAATCTGTGTATTTGAATTGTGCTGGTGAAAAATATTGAGAGCCTCATGTGCTGCCAGAAAAAAAAAACAAGTATGTCTTGTACAAAATATAGCTATAATTCTTAAAAAGTAGGATGGTGAGACTTTGTATTAAGTACTTTGGACATGCTGTGAGGAAGCACCAGCCCTTAGAGAACTTGGTTCTGCGTTTGTGGACAGTATTGTCGTGCTTGGTAAAGTAGAAACTAAGTGCAAGGGGAAGGCCCTCAGGATATGGGCTGGCATGGTGACTGCCTGCAACAACAGGCTCAAATGTAATGACTCTTGTGATGATGGTGCAAGATGTCTTCGTGTATGTACACCCATTTTGAGTAGGGAGCAAATTAATGGCTCCTAATAACACCAGCAACACACTGCAACTTGCAGCCGCAAGTGTTCCATATTGCTCAGATAGCTTGTCTCTTAGAGTGCTGTATTTAGTATCTATTGTAGCACCACTGTGCAGCAATGGATTGACACGGTCGCTGCAACAACAGACTCTATATCTCAGTAAGTGTGGGGATCTGGTAAGACGGGGCAGTGTGTCCATCTGTGGTGCACAGTCAGAACCAAGGATCATGCGCTAGGATACTAAGAGGAGAATGAATCTTTTGTGGCCAGTTCTCCATCTCCACCTGTAAGGCTGACCTCAGCCGATTGGCCTTTGGGTAGCCACAATCTGGTTCTCTACTTGCAGAGCAACACAGAGTCGCTGCAGCTCTTTCCCTGAGCTGCTCCCAGCACAGGGAAATCCTGAGAGCGGTGCTCTACCACTGTCGTTCCTGACCTGCAGGACTGTGTTGGTATGTGAAAGAACTCGTCCCCCTCCTTGTCATCTTGAAGTCTTTCTTTTCTCTCTAAGCTCATAAATGTGAAGAGGATTCTTTGGAAGGTTATTAAAGCTTCCTTCACATTTCATTGCTTAGAAATGAGATTTTTTTTCTCCTAATTTGTTGTTGTTGTTGCATTTCCTACCTTGGGCTTTATCCCTATAAAAAATCAGGAGAAAGAAAGTATATAAGATGATGAATATGTGCTGTGATGCTATGGGGTTGAGGGTATTTTGAATAATTTAGCATGCTCATGTATTTTCACCATATTTTCCACTCCAGCAGTTTTAATGGCCCCTATCAACCGCAGGGCTTTCACACATCATTGTGGGAAACAGAAGTAGCTTTGGAGGAAGAGCGCTGCAGACTACCTGTTACTCCCACAAGGCAGCATCCCATCAGCTAATCTTTTCCTGATTGAGTTATTGGTACATCAGGCAGAGCGGTTTACACAAACCACTGCCCCACCCCCACCCCCCCCCCCCCCCCGCCGCCACTGTCTTTCGTCAATTCCAAGCGGTGGCAGCCTTCTAGGGCTGAGTCGAACGTCCCAGAGAGTTTCCAAGGCTGTGAGTCTTTTTGAAGACAGACTGCCACATTGTTCTCCTACAGAGCGGCTGGTGGGTTTGAAATGCCAACCTTATCGTTTACAATTGAGCATTTAACCAGTGGTCCACCAGGCTCCTTCAAACGCGTGTAGGGGTAAAACCAGGAGCCCTGGTAACAGAGGGATGACTCATGGGGTTTCTGACCAGAAGGTTGACAGCTCAAGACCCCTAGCTGCTCCTTGGGAGAAAGACGAGGCTCTCCACTTCCGTGAAGAATTGCAGTCTTAGAAACCCACAGGAGCAGTGCTATTCTGCCCGCCAGGGTCACTCTGTGGCAGAATGGACCCATGGCAGCAAGCTGATTCGAGAGTCAGAGTCAAAGGTGCAGTGAGGTGTATCTGGAGCTGCTAACTTCAAGGTCATCAATTTGAACCCAGCAGAGCCAAATGGAGGGAGAAAGATGAGACTACCCGCTCCTATGACTGTGTGCAGCCTCCGAACCCTGGATATGGTTGCTCTGGGTTGACATTGACTTCGTGGCAGAGGATGAAATTTCCAATGAGAAGAATGGCTATTTCCCACTTCGACAATAAACATTGGTTTTTGACTCCTGTGAGCACTGGGCTGCTAACAAAACATCAGCGGTTAGAACCCACCCACCACTCCTTGGGAGAAACCTATAGCAGTCTACTTCTGTACAGATTCCCGGCTCATAAATTCAAAGGAGCTGCTCTAGTGTGCCCCCAAGGTCGCTATGAATCAGAGTCGATTGGACTGTTGTGAGGTAAACCTAAATGGAATGGGGGGGGGGGTCTATCCTCAGTGAGGAGGGTTCTGCATCAGTTTGCAGAATTTTTTGATGTTCCGGTGGTCTTTGATTTTTTTATGGTTCTGCTGGTGTTTTAAATGTCTCTCTCTCTCTCTCTTGGCATGAGCTTTGGCTGGCATCTCCCCCAGAGCCCAGCTTCTGTCCCCAGTCTTGATTGGCACTTGCTTCTTTGATGTCTTACTTTGTCTTGGCTTTCTTACAAAGCTCTGTTCCGTGACTGACCCAACAGCCACTGTACTTTCATGTTGCCTTTGGCCATGACCTATAGACGGTTGATCTCATAAATTCACTCTCAGTGGGTAATCTATTTCTGGTTTAAATATCTCTTATAATACCCTTAAAAAATCCATGGGCGCTTCCAGCGACTAACAATAGCTTGAAAAAAAGAATCTTACAAAAGGGATTAGAAATCAAAAAGAAATCATTTAAACTCCATCTGCAATAAGAAAGATAATTATGAATTATCAAAGTTCATGACAGTTGACAAGTCAAAGACTCAGTTCAAGCCAGAGCTCAGATGGGGAGGAAAATCTTTCTGACTCTTGAGAACAAACTAGTTTGTTGCCAGACCCACATGCAATTGCAAACATTAAAGAAAAGAAAAGGCAGTAGAATATCAAAATGTAGGACCAGCATGCTATACACAACTTTCCCATCCCACTCTTCATTTACAATGGGAAAAAAATGACATCTCAGAGCTGGAATCATATAGAGGTAGAATTAATTTTCTTTCCATGTGTAGAGACAAATGTATAACTCTTCAGACTAACCTCCTCTTAACCCTCACATACGATGGTACCTAGTCGATACCCAAGCCCTGTGCTTTGTGATAACAGATGCAAGATGGAGCAATTTATCTCTTACTTTGAGAAGTGATAGGTCCCCAAGGAAGCCCCTTATCTTTAAAAAAACCTCACTGTTATCCAGTCAATTCTGTTTCATAACCACCCTGTAGAGCAGGATTGAGGACTATACCAGTATGTTTCTGAGGCTATACAGAAATAGAAATCCTTACAGGGATACAAACCCCCATCTTTCTCCTGCAGAAGGACTGGTAGTTTCTAACTGCTGATCACGTGGTTAGCAGCCCAACCTTTGAAACATCATTGAGGTGCCGGGTCCCTGAGTTTTCAAAAAGTTTATTTTCCACCTCATTGAGCACATGTGTCTTCCCAGACAACGTCTCAGCTACCACAGGCTCGCCCTGTCCAATTTGCCAGGATCCATTGACACTGTCGATTGACCTGATGCTCTGTGGGCTATCCAGGTGGTCTGTACCTCTTCAGGTATGACAGAGGATGGGACAGTTCATTTCCTCCTGGAAATGAACTATAAGATGAATATTGTCTGTTCAACAAATTCAAACTTTTTCTAAATTTTTTTTGGCTTTAACTTGGAATAGGAACGCATACATTTGCCAAATCAGTGGCTGCATATCATTCACCTCAGGCAATATTCATCTACTTTAAGAATGATTCTTGAGGGAAAAGGCTTTCTGTTCCTGCAGCAAGTTACAGTCTTGGAAATTGATAGCGGCAGTTCTACCCCATCCTATAGAATCACTATGGTCAGCACCAACTAGATGACAGTGAATATTATTTTTTGTTTTGTTTTTTAAAATAATGATATCATATAGAACTGTCTCTGTGGGTTTCTGAGGCAGTAAATCTCTAGAGGAGTAAAAAGTCTCAGCCCCATTGTGGCAGCTACCATGTCAGTCCTTCTCCATAAGAGTCTTCCTCTTTTTCATGGCCACTCAACTTCACCTAGAATGATGCCCTTTTCCAGAGACCGATCTCCTCTGATAATATATCCAAAATACATGCAACAAAGTCTTGCCATCCTTGCTTCTAAGCAGCATCCTAGCTGCATCTCTTGCAAGGCTGATTTCTTCTTCTTCTTTTGGCAGTCCATGGTACTTTCAATATTCTTTGCTGGCACCATAGTTCAAATGGACCAGCTGAGTCTTCTTGGGTCTTCCTGGGTCAACATCCAGCTTTCACATGTCTATGAGGCAACTGAAAATGCTTGGGCTTGGGTAAGGCGCATCTTACTCCCCAAAATAACATCCTCGCCTTTCAACACTTCAAAGAGGTCTTGTGCAACAGATTGACCCATTTTTTTTCAAATTTCTTTCCGGTGTTCAAGCAGCCAGACTAGAACATTAAAGGAGCACATGGCTGGAACTGTCACCTCTGAATCCTTTGGGGTTGTTTTAGTGGTGACAATAATTTCTACAAACCCCAGCGTCCTTCCCCTCTCTCAGGATGTCATATCATATTTGGCTTACTGTATCAACTGGAGTGGGTCCGTTTGGGTGGTTTTTTGTTTTGTTTTGTTCTTTTAATCTCCACTATGACTGCTGTAACCTGAGGCTAAGAATCCATGGGGAAATTACTCTCTGCACAAGTCTATCTATTCTAGTGGTTCTCAGTCTTCCTAATGCCATGAATCTTTGACACAGTTCCTCAGGCGGTGGTGGCCCCCAACCATACAAGTATTTTCATTGCTACTTCATAACTGTAATTTTGCTAATGCTATGAATTGGGAGACCCCTGTATAAGGGTTGTTCAACCTCCAAAGGGGTCATGACCCACCGGTTGAACATTGCTGATCTATTCCAATCACACATCGGGGACTAGTCAAAGGACCCCCCTCTGTGGGTCTGCTGCTGAAACAGTCCCTGTTGGCCCAGTTTATCCAGGGCACTATATTTCACTTCTTCCTGGGAGCCCCTGTTCTAAAAACAGTTCAAGGTGGTGGGGACTTTCGGGTATTGGACTCTTTGTTTAACATCTCCCAACATGTCTAAGTGTCTTCTTTGCCTGCCGACTAGCCGCCCACTTGGGGGAGAACGCCAGGAGTCATTGTCTCATCTGATTCATTCCGTGTCCATGTGTGGTGTGGCCTTTCCTCTGGAAGGCCTGCACACCCTTTCATCACCGGGCTCCTGCTATTGTTCATGCATGAGACCTGGGCAAGGAATCGTGGCTTCTTTGGGGGCAAACGCCTCCACCTCCTGCTCCTCCTCCGCTCTCACCCTGTGCTGACTGTCACTGCTCAACATCACTCTCCCGGCTGCCACAGGAGTTTGCCTCTAGGAACAGCAAGCCAATTAACTGCCTGTGGGGAGAATTCTGACTCCCCCGGGGGCCTTGCTGGTCATTAAAGTAATTGCAACCTCCTAGATGCTGGTGGTTAGGCAACAGCACTCCACCTCTATGTTTGATTGCCTTCAAAAAGTGAGTCTCCTGAGCCCACGGTGTAACGTAATCCTCTGGTGGGTGTTTCTGGTCTCACAGAATACATCCACTACAGCAGGTCCACTGCTCTGAGCCCTGCAATATTTTCTTTCACCAGCTGCCTTGAAAAGTCAGCTTTGCTTCCTGTGACTCCTTGGTATCTATAGATTTTGAACACGTAAAGTCCCCCTGTCCAAAGCAAGTGCTCAAAGTCAAGAAAATCAGGTTTACATGCTGGCTGCCTTGATCACCAGACCAAATACGACCCAATCCAACCCATTGTGGTCTAATGCATTCTGACCCTCAGGGACTGTATAAAGCAGAGCAGAGGCCTAGTCCTAGGGCTTCTGAGACTGACAATCTGTGTGTGTGTCGGGGGGGGGGGGGGCGGAGAGAGCATCACTGCCTCTGGTGGTCGTGGGCGCTATCCAGTGCTACTCTGAGAGCCGCCACTGGATTTGAACCGCCAAGCCCTCGGGCCGCAGTCCCGCACTTAAACACTTACGCCACCTGGGGCTCAGTCCGAGACTGACAATCTTTACACAACAAAATGGCTTCTACTTTCATGAAGATTATCGCTTTGGAAAGTCTCTGGGGTGAGATCTACTCCATGGTTTAGGGTCACTGGGAATCAGAATCAATTTAATTGCAAGAGATTTGGCTTTGTGATATGTTCCAAGAAGTGCTTCCAGGCTAAATCCTATACCACCTCTTCATATGAATGTATAGTGTTTGACAAACCCCTCAGAACCTATAAGGGGAGCAACAATACTAGAAGGGTAAGGGTTGGGGGTGTAGTAAGGGGGAAGCAATCACAATGATAGATGTATGGACTCATGGCAGGGGGATGAACAGCAGAAAAATGGGTGGAATGAGGCAGCAGTTGGTGTAAGACATTTAAAAAGAAGAAGAATTTATAAATTATCTAGGGGACATGCGGGAGGAAGGGTATGGGAGGGAGGATGGAAATGAGTACAAAAATGTTTTGAAAAAGATTATAGAAACAGATGTGTTTGACAAAATGGATATATGTATGACTTGTGAGAAGAGCTATAAAAACCCCCAATAAAATGATTTTTAAAGATAATAAGCAGAAAAAATGTATAGTTTTCATTTAATATAATAATGGCTGGCTGGAGGGTAGGGTGAGGAGCTGATACCAAGGGCTTAAGTATAAAGCAAATGTTTTGAGAATGATCATGGCAACACGTGTACACATGTGCTTGACATATAATGGATGGATGGATGGATGGATGGATGGATGGATGGATGGATCGTGATAAGAATAAAGTGATTTTTAAATGGATGACAAAGTGACTTAAGATGCCATGTGCAGTGAAAAATGATTCATGTTTATCCAAACTTTCAATTTAATGATAAATCTTGTTTTTTATTTGTTAAATCCAGCTGCTATACATATGCTGGAATTGGGTACTCTACCTCTCTCACACTTTAGATGAGCTCTTTAAAGGTTTGATTGGACCTGTGAGTCCTATGGTCACATACTGATTGCAGTATATCCCTACTGTAAAGTGAGTCCTTTGAGGCAAGAGCGGAAGGGATCCAACCATCAGTAAATCAGGCCCCTGTGGGCCTTTGCATAATGAGGCTGGCAGCCGCTCTCCAGAGAGAGAAGATGAGCTCATATGCAGGGCTTGAATCCGTTCCATCAGGTTGATGAAGTTATGCCTTCTAGAATGCTTGGTTCCCATCTGTTCTGCTTGCTCCGTGTGTGTGTGTGTGTGTGTGCTCAAAGAATAGTTTTAAATAAATATGTATAAAACCATTAACATCCATTACCTCCAGAGCAACGTGGGTCTTAGAAAAAATTTCCCTAAGACCATGCTATTTTGTTAGAGGCATTTGAAAAGAAGAAGCAAAGGGAAGTGAGAGGCATCACAAAGACTCTGATCATTCCTTAGGTAGCACAATTAAGGCCCCCCCTTTTTTTTGTCTAGTTTCCCTACTCTCCAGTTCCTGAATTAACCTGCTGAAACAAATAACCATTTTTCTTTAATTGTCATAGGGATTTCATGGATTAGAGCAACCATGCCATGATTTCTTTATACTTAGAGAGAACAAAGATGTGTTTGTAACAATGTAGAACTCAGAACAATGAGAGGAGACATAACAGAAAATGGAATGTACCAAAACTCACAGCCACTGGGAGTGTATATAAGTGCCTCCCCAGGTCCAGTATTTGCACGCTGGTGATGCAGTGCATAAACCCTCACTTGCTAACCAAAATGTGGCTGTTCCAACCCATCAGATGGTCCGCTCGAGAGAGCCCTTGGCCTCTGTAAAGAGTACAGGCTCGGAAACCTTATGGGGTTTATTCTGTTCCATCTCATAGGGTCATATGATCAGTACTGACTTCATGGATACAAGTTTGGGCTGATTTGGACATTCCATTGCAGAGGAGCATTGGAGGGATTCATTTTTCAATGTGGCTTTTATCAATCAGGCAGCTTCTATAGGTAACTGATATACAAACAACAGATTGAACTTTGTAACTAAGAAAACCAAACTCACTGGCATCCAGTCCATTCCTGCTCATAGCAGCCCGGTAGGTTAGAGAAGACTTGCCTCTGTGAGTTTCCAGCACTCCTGTGGAGTGACTGTAGGTTTGAATCTCTGACCTTGTGATTGGCAGCTCAAGATGCAATCCATTACACCACGAGAACACCTTTGCATGAACCTTACTCAATCTTGTTTCAGTGCAGTGAAATGCTGTAAGACACATTCATATAAAGTTGGGTTTGTGTAGTTTTCATTTGATATGATAATGGGTGGAAAGGTGATTTCAACTGTAACTGTTGCTTCATTTTTTTGTTCTTCAGTACTGAGTGTCATTGGATCCGTGATTGAGCCTCTTCATAGATTAGTTTCCTCAATTATAGAATGAAACTATGAATCAGTGTTGTGAAAATGAAAGTTATAATCCACAAGAAACATTCAGGACAGTGTTTGATGGATGGAAACTAGTTTTAAAGCCTAATCCACTGCCATCAAGTCCATTTCGGCTCACAGAGACCCAACAGAGCAATGGTTCTCAAGCTCTTCCCATGGGGGTCCAAGGACCCTTTCACAGGAGTTGCCCAAGTCATAACAGTAACAAAATTGCAGTATAGAGGGTTTCTGAAACAGTAAATCTTTCCAGGAGCAAATAGCCTTATCATTCTTCCACAAAGTGGCTGGTGGATTTGAACCACTGATCCCGTGGTCAGCAGCCCAACAGCTACATTTCCATTTCTACTATTCGTAGTATTGTTCTCAGTGTGGCTTGCACTGTTCACATCCACAGTCCTGTTATAAAAATAAGAGTGTTGACATTACTATCCAGTCAGCATAAGTGCTTATATATGCAAATGCATAAAATACCGAATTGTAGCCAGTTTGGGATCTATTTATGAAACTCCCAACATGTTGGACCTGAGATGTGCATGTGTAGTAGTGAGATATACCATTTAGGGATGGTCAGAGAGATGACGTCCTTTATTTACTCATATCCCTATGGGAAACAACACTGGAGACACAGTGTGGGTGGGAACTGAGCCAGATCTGACCCCACCACAATGAGACAAAACGCAAAAGGTGTGCAACAGAACAGCAAGAGGAACAGAGCAAGAAAGAACTGAGGGAATACTAAAAATAGACTTTAGGGCCAAGGCTTGGTACCCCATCAGACTCTATTGGAAAACACTCCTAAAGGTCAACAGACAGACTTTGAGCTACTTACAGGCTTTTCTTTTCTTTTTGTCATTGGTTTGTTGTGTTGTTTGTTGCTTTGTTTTGCTTTGTCTTGTTTTTGTGCACATTACTATCTCTACAAGTCTGTCTAGATAACATAGCCGGGATAAACAATCTGGAGGAGAAAACAACAGGACCAACAGTTCTGGGGGACCATGGGAAAGGAAGTGGGTGTTGTTAGCAACCTCAGGGACAAGAAAACAACAAATGATCTAAAATTGGTGGTAAGGAGGGTATAAGAGGCCTGGTAGGGCTTGCTCAAGGGCAACTTAACCAAGAGAAATCACTGAAACCCAAATGAAGGCTGAACATGATAGTGGAATAAGAGGAAAGTAAAAGGAAATAGAGGAAAGAACTAGGAGGCAATGGCATTTATAGAAGTCTAAATACAGGCATGTACATATATAACTATATTTACATATGATGGTGGAAAAATAGATTTATGTACATATATTTATAGATTTAGTATTAAGGTAGCAGATGGGTACAAAGTCTCTACACTTTGTTCTATTAAACTGGCATTCCAGAATGCTCACCTTCCCAACATGATTGCTGAAGACAGCAGGTGAATAAGCAAATGTGGTAAAGAAAGCTGATGGTGCCTCTCTGTCAAATGATATATCATCTTGGGTCTTAAAGGCTTGAAGATAAATAAGCAACCATATAGCTGAAAAACAACAAAGCCCACACGGAAGAAACACACCAACCTGTGTGATCATGCGGTATCAATGGAATCAGGTGCCAGGCATCAAAGAACAAAAAAAAAAATCTTATCATTGTGAATGAGGGGGTATGAGGAATGGGGACCCAAAACCCATCTGTGGGCAACTGGGCATTCCTTACAGATGTCATGAGGATGAGAGGAGCCAATGAGGGTGCAGTGTAGCAATGATGAAACATGTAACTTCCCTCTAGTTCTTTAATACTTTCTTTTCCCACCCCTCCCCACCACTATCATGATCTCAGTTCTACCTTGCAATTCTATAGACAGGAACCGAAAACATAGGGAATCCAGGACAGATGAACCCCTCAGGACCAGTGCTGAGAGTGGTGACACCAGGAGGGTGAAGGGAAGGTGGAGTAGAAAGGGGGAACTGATCATAAGAATCTACATACAGCCCCTCCCTGGGGTCAGAGAGAAAAGCAGTGAAGGGAGATGTCGGACGTGTAAAACATGACAAAATAATAATAATTTATAAATTATGAAGAATTCTTGAGGGAAGGGGGTGGGGAGGGAGGGGGAAATGAGGATATTTTACTAAGGACTCAAGGAGAAAGAAAATGCTTTGAGAATGATGATGGCAACAAATGTATAACTATGCTTGACACAATGAATGGATATATGGATTGTGATAAAAGTTGTATGAGCCCCCCAGTAAAATGATTTTAAGAAAAGAAGATTGTCAGCTGAGCCATGGGTTTGGGAATAGAGCCTAGAGTGGTGGCTCTCAACCTTCCCAGTCCATCATGTTTTAGTGACCCCACCCCAACCATAAAATTATTTTCATTGCTACTTCATAATTGTACTTTTGCTACTGTTATGAATAGGGAGACCTTTGTGAAAGGGTCATTCGATGCCCAAAGGGGTCATGACCCACTGGTAAAGAATCCCTAGCCTAGACAGAGGTGGGGCCTCCTCTTCTCTTCTATGCATTGGCTTCCTGTGGCTACTATAAGAAAACAACACAGACTGGATGACTTATAGAGACAGGGAGTCCAGATTTGTGGCAGAAACAAGATTGTCATGATGCCAGATTTCATCCTGTTGAGACAGATCACCTTAAGTAACTAAGGTGGAGATGACAGTCCCCAAATCCACACTGAAGCTAACTAAGTCTGCTGGCTAAGGTGGCCAGATCTGTGTGAATAGAATGGATCCACAAGGAGACAGAAAATCAGGAAACGTGGGTCAAATAATTCTCCCTCTGAATCTGTTTCCTCTGACCTATAGCTATCCCACAGGGCACTGGACTTCCAGTGCATAAAGCCACATGTGTTACTGAGTCAGATCTCAAAGAAAAAATTAAGGTGACAGAAGAAAAAGAACAGAAATAACAAGAGAAAATGAGTGGGTGGCCAGAGGCAAAAAGTATGACAGGTCCAAATAGCTTTCATTCGTTCTTGGTTGGAAAATTCCACCAACATCCTAAATTGTCTCCATGCTAAGTGCTTCCTTGTTCCAATGTTTCTTATAAACGACTTCCAGGTGACAGACTGAAATTCTTCAGGCGCAAGCAGTCCCTAATGAAAAGCACTAACAATGCTTCATGCCCTAATGAAGTCCAGTTCTCAGCTCCCAAGTTATGCATACAGTATGACCCTGTCCCATGACAACACTTACCTTTATTCTGGTATTCCCTATTTTCCTGTTGTTTTTAATTGCTAGTATGTATAAAGCTAGATGAGGCCAGCTAATTCCGTAAACAGTGACAGCTTCAGAAACTCACAGGGGGTCTCTGAGCCGACCATGGCTTGGCAGCAGTGAGAGCTTAGAGAGTAAGTTATAAGAAGCACACCGTACAATAATAACACCTTTGTACCATATAATCAGTGATACAATAAATACGAATTATGTTGATTTCTATTTAGCATCTCAATAACTGGTTTTAATATTTCGTTTCCACTTCATGCTGCTTCATGCTGGTTTGTGCTTTCTTCTTGTCTATGAATTATGTATTTTTGAACTTTCTTTTGTGGTATAGGTACAAATGTACAGAACAAACTGGTTTTCCATACAACAATTCAGACATGTTTCATGACATGGATTGTAATCTCCGCTTCCTTCCTATGTTTCCCATTTCATAGTCTGTCTTTCCTGTCCCTTCTGCTTCCTGAGCTGTATCCCTGGGCAAATGTTGCCCTTTTGGTCCCACAAGACCAAAAGATCCACATAGCGCAATTTCCATGTGATTCCTTTGGGCTGCTGCTCTGAAGATCTTGGCCATCTGGTCAAGGGGTGGGGGGCTCAGGGGGCCTCTGTACCCCATTAGGCCAGGGTTCTTTCTCAAAGAATGCTCAAGGATTTGAGTACCATGAGGTGCTAAATATGGTCTAAATGGAATGATGTGAGGAATTCTTTGGATATTCAGAATATCCGTACACATTTCAGCTGTCTTGGGACTTGTTCGTTCTCTGTCCTTCCTGTTATGGGTTGAATGGTGTCCCCCTAAAAGGTATCTTAACTCCTTTGCCTGTGGATGTGACCCTGTCTTTGAAGATGTTATCACAGTGGAGTAAGACGGGCCCTCTTCTGATCGGAATGATGGCCTTATAAAAGAGGGAGACAGGCACGAAGGGCATGTGAAGACAGAGACAGGGAGGAAGGGAGGTAAGCCAGTGATCGCCCCTGGTGACCAGAGCTGGGAGAGTAGAAAGGATTCCCTACCGCCCCCACCCCCACCTCGAACTTCAGAGGCAGCATGGCCTGGGGAGCAGTGACTCAAAGGGCAAACCAGTCTGTCTGGGAAGAACAATGGCCCGAGTGGTCCTCGGAGAAAAGCATGGAAGCAACTGTGTCTTACATGCTTTGGGCACGTGGTCAGGGGAGACCAGTCCTTGGAGGATACCATAGTGGAGGGGTAGCAGGGAAGAGGAAGGCCCTCAATGGGAGGGATGGACACAGTGGCTCAACAATGGGCTTAGGCATAGGAACAATGGTGAGGACAGCGCAGGACCGGGAAGTGTTTTGTTCTGCCGTGCCTAGCGTCGCCATAGGTCAGCACTGTCTGGATGGCCCCTGACAACAGCAGCCTCCAGGTTGGTGAGCAAATGCACACTGCAGCTTCCAGCCACCCATTGGGTGGCACAAGGGGGCTTCAAAAAATGTGTCACAGTCACAGAGGCATTTTTGACTTGTGTTGCTCACAGAACATTACCTGATATGGAGATGAGTGCTGGGGAGGGGGTGGGGGGGGGAGGAGAAGGTCGGGCACAGATCTTAAAGGCATTGTTGGGTTTGTGGGCCTTAGAAGCCAGCTGAAGTGTTACAAGAAACTATAGGAATGACATGCTTAATCTAGGCTGAGAAAAGAGAGCCATGATGCTCAAGAAGTTTTCAAAAAGTTCATGAGAAAGCTCTGTTATTTTTTTTTAATTAAATCATTTTATTGAGGGCTCATATATCGCTTTTCATAACACATAAATAAACATACTATGCCAGGCACCTTCACATGTCTGCTGCTATTATCTTTCTCCCATCATCCACCTTTTTCCTCGAGCCTCTAGTATCAGCTTTTCCATCCCTTCCCCTCTTCTTCTGCTCTCCCCTCCCCACCAACCCTCAATACTTTATACATTACTATTGTTCTGTCATATCTCACACTGCCCGACCTCTCCCCCAACCCACTCCTTTGATGCCTGTCCTTCAAATAGGAGCCTATGCATATATCCTTGCAGCTGGTTTTGTCTCTTTACCCCATCCTCTGCCCTTCCAGCAGCTCCAATCTAACCACTGGCCTGAAGGGGCTCATCCATCCTGGTCTCCCCATACCTCCACCTCCCCTCGCCACCAGTGTATCTTCTCCAGTCCATCTGGATTTGTAAGCTAGAGTTGGGACGATGATGGTTGGGGGGGGAGAAAGGCTTCAGGAACTAGAGAAAACGTGTTTGCATCATCACTGCCCGGCTGCCCCTTGACTGGTCTGTCTCCTCCCCGTGACTCCCCTGTAAAAGGGTCACCAATTACCCACCAATGGACCTTAGGTCCCCACCCTGATCTCGCCCTCATTCGTAATGATGTGATTCTTGTTCTTTGATGCTCGATGCCTGCTCCCTTTGGCCCCTCTTTGTCACTCATGCTGGTGTGCTTCTTCCATGTGGGCTTTGCAGTTTCTGCACTGAATGGCAACATGGTTATCTTCTAGTCGTTGAGCCTCCAGACATTCAATCATTTGGTAGCTGGGCACCATTGTTTCTTCTACTCTGTTTGCCTCTGTATCCATTTGTCTTCGGCGATATAGGGAGTCAATTGGTCCATTGATTTTGATTTTTGAGGTAACACTGAAACGCCAATGAGGGTAGAACATGATGGTGGGACAGGAGGGAGATGGAAGGAAATAGAGGAAAAAACTAGAAAGCAAAGAGCACTTACAGAGGTCTAATCATAGGTATGTCCCCATACATAAATACAACTATCTATTATAAGATGGGAATAAATTTAAGAACATATCTATAGGCCAATACTATGGTAGCAGGTGGACCTTGGGCCTTCTCCCTGGTGCTTCCTCAATTCAAGAACACTTTGTTCTCTGAATGTGGTATTCCTCGAGTCTCACTGGCCCAACAGGATCACTGAAGTAAAATAGGTGCACAAGCAAATGTGGTGAAGAAAGCTGATGGTGCCAAGCCATCAAAAGTTATATCAGGGGTCTGAAAAGCCTGAGCATAAACAATAGACCATTTACTTGAGAAGAGACCACACCCACACAGAAGAAGCACAACAGCCAGCATGGCCACACCTTGGTGAAAGGTCTAGGCAATAGACATCAAACGAGGGGGAAAAACATATCACTGTGTGCACACATCCCCAAAGTGCCCACTGAGGACATGTGGGAGCATGAGCAAGAGGGTGAAGAAAGCAGATGGTGCCCAGCTATCAAAAGTATAGCATCTGGGCTTGAACACAAACAAGCAGTCATCCAGCTCAGGAACAACAAAACCCACCATAAAAGAAGCTCACTTGCCTGTGTGATCATGAGGTACTAGAACAATCAGGTATCAGATATCAAAGCTCTGTTATCTTTTAATCCCATTTTTTCATGAAATTTTGAAACCCCCGACCCCCTCATATGTTGGCTGACCAAACAGGTAGTGGCTGGGATGCCTAGTGTGCTAGTCTGGGTTAACTAGAGGAACAAATTTATAAACACACATATAGATACTAGGGAATGATTTCTATTCAAAAGGAATGGAACACTGAGAAAGCATCCCAACCCAGTCCAGTTCAAAGTCATAAGTCCGATATTAGCCCATATGCCTGAAAGCAGTCTATAATGTCTCCTTCCAACTGACGAAGCCACAGGTCTGTGGGTGCAAAATCCCAGCACTGGCAGGGGTCTCCACATGGGTCCTCACTTCCAGGGCTCAGGGTCCATCAACAGCATCCAGTGGTGGCAGAAGCAACTCATCGCTGGCAGGGGTTCCCCACATGGCCTCTCCAGCCTCAGAGGTCTGGCTCCATCAGGGCAAAGCCATGTGGCTTCTCCTCCAGCTCCTCAGATGCTGCCATCTTGTTTTGTCTGTGATTCATCATCTCTGAGACTAACTCCCAACAACTGGGGAGATAGTTTCTCATCTTCACGATGGAAATATCATGAGATTTCACAGACATATCAGGAGAAAGCCATACCCACATAGAGGTCTCATTGGCTACTCGATGATTAACAGGATAGACTCTGTCCTTACATCTGAATCATGAAATTAACTTAAGCATATGACCCCCCACACCTAGGCCACTGAAGGTAACATTTGTAGGAACAGAGAGCCTTGGCAATGGACCTAAAAAAATTAAGAGAACGGTGAACTCAACTTTTCTATGCATATTTCTACTGAGGTAGGTGCTAAGCCATAGAAGATTCCTGTCCACAGACGCTAGTGCATTCCTTGTTGTGGGATCCCTGTTGAGGAAAAGCAAACTTGGAGATAGTGCATTCATTAGGAAAAAACACAACCTTATCAGGCATCCATGATCCAGAACAAATAATCATCTCATTGTGAATGAAGGGGAGTGTGGAGTGGAAATCCAAAGGCCATCTGTAGGCAACTGGACATCCCCTTATAGAAGGGTCACAGAGAGGAGATGAGACAGTTAGGGTGCAGATTAACACTGTTGAAGCATACAACTTTCTTTTAGTTCTTTAATGCTTCCTCCCCCCATAACTGTGACCCCATTTCTACCTTACAGATCTGACTAGACCAGAGCATGTACATGGGTGCAGATAAGAGCTGGAAACACAGGAACTCCAGGGCAGATAGACCCCTTACAAACAATGTTGAGAGAGAGTAGTGATACCAAAAGGGGAAGGGGAAGGTGGGGGAGAAAGGGAGAACTGATCACAATGATCTACAAAGAACCCCTTCCCAAGGGGGATGAATCACAGAAAAGTGGGTGAAGGAAGATGTGATAGTTATATAATAATTTGTCAATTTAAAGATTAAGAATGTAGGGGTGGAGTCTAGCCTGTCAATCAGATCATAGCCAATGAGGCCTCAGTGAAGGTATGGCCTTCTCCTGAGATTGCTGGGAAATCAGGCTGTATTTCCTCCTTGGAGTCAGAAGAGACTCTCTCTCACTACTTCACTCTTTTGGAGATGCTCTACTGACAAGACACATGACACTATGTTGACAGAACCCATACCCTGAAAACTGGAGAAGTTCCTTAGAGGTTCTAGCCAGCCCTGAGATATTTACACCACTGGACCAAAAGACATTCTACTCATCTGACCTATGATCGTCCTGCATTATCACAGCATGTGTTTTGTGATTCTGAAGAGGACTTATGGATTGGTATCAAACATATGGGCTAGTATCAGACTTATGGCCTTGGGCTGGACCGGGTTGGAATGCTTTCTAAATGTTCAATTGCTCTTGTATATAAACCTCTCCCTTATGTACATATGAGTATCTCCATGAATTTGTTTCTCTAGTCTACCCAAACTAACACAGGAGACGTCAGTGTAAGACATGAAAAAAAAAATTATCAAGGGTTCTTAAAGGAGGGAGAAGCTGAAACCAAGGGCTCAAGTAGAAAGAGAAAATGTTTTGAAAATGATGTTGGCAAAAAATGTACAAATGTGCTTGACATAATGGATGGATGCGTGAATTGTGATAATTGCTGTATGCGCCCCGATAAAATGATTTCAAAGAGAAAGGAAGGAAAAGACAGAACTCAGAGGGATCTCAGAGGGACCTTCTATGTGCAGCCATTTGTTGCCTCTCAAGCCAAACTCCTGATATCATGCCCATTCCACACTATGACCACAAGGAACATCTGCAAAAACACAGTAACACAGCTGCAAGGAATTCATAGACAATGGCCTGATATTTATGATGGCAAGAAGTTTCCAAGGAAAATTTCCCTTACATTTATTCAGTTTTTAAAAAGTGTAGTGTAGGCTGAGCCCCGGTGGCATAGTGGTTGTGTGAGGGACTGCGGCCTACAGGGCTGATGGTTCAAATCCAGCAGCAGCTCTCCAGGAGCAAGGCTGGCTTCCTACTCCCACCAGGGCAGTGATACCACACACACACACACACACACACACACACACACACACACTCACAGAGCGTAGTGCACTAAATATTTCTTCAGAGAGATTTCCAGGCACCCAGGGGCCTCCATAGAAGCGTCTCGGACTTGATGCTGCTGTGAGGTGCGGTTGAGTCAGTCTGACTCATAGTGCATCCAGGGCACAACAGAATAAAACCCTACCCAGTTCAGTGCCATCCTCATGATTGTTCTTTTTTGAGCTCGTTGTTACAGCCACTGTGTCCTTCCATCTTGTTGGGGACCTTCCTCTCTTTGTCCACACCTCTACTTCACCAAGTGAGATTCTTATCACAGTATACATACCAACCATTGTGGACCTTAGAGACTGAAGAGGCAAGCTAAAATGCCACAGAAACCCCGCCCACCAAACCCCAACCTCACTGAAACCGAGTGGATGCTGAGTCACAGCAACCTTACTAAACAAGGCAGACCCTCCCCCATGAGTTTCTGGAACTATGCTTCTTTATGGGACTAGACAGCCCTATCTTCTCCTGAGGTGGTTTCAAGCGACTGTCCTTCCAGTTAGCAGCCCAATGTGTAAGCACTATGCCAAGTTTGGAGTCCAAAATGCATATCACACATGGCAGGCATCTCAGAACTGAATATGGCCCTTATTCATTAAGAATCATGCAAACTAGAACCTTTGAAGATTCCCTGGTCTTGTGTTTGATGATTCTGGCCATCAAAACATGGCCACAGATACATTCTCTGATTCTTTTACTTGACACAGTATTTATATCTCCAGGGAGAGCAAGCAGCATGCATTGAGACAGTCGCTCTAGGTGTACTTTTGTTCTCTGAGGCATCCTTCCACTCCCAGGAGCCTAGCATTGTGATGTCAGAATTTTCCATGCCCTTCCCCAATGTGCCGTATGCAGCTGACAAGCCATTGCTGAAGAACAGAAGATAATATGTAGCAATAATCTAGAGATAACCCTCTTGGGTTCTCTTTTCAGAGTCATTATGAACTTCGATGGGTGGTGCCAACGATCAAGGCATTTGGGCTCTGGTCAAAAAGTTGGTGGTTTGAGTCTTCTTCCAGGGGCCATGGGAAAAAGACCTGGTGATCTGCTTCTGAAAAACCAACCACAAAAACCTTAAGAGCATAAATAAGACTCTAGCACACACAGGGACATCTTGAGTGAGATGGCAAGTGGTGTAATGGGCCTAGCCATAAGGTATCCATCCAACATTCTGCCTGCTCAGATTGCATTCCTTAAATTTTGCCCTCTTCAACAAGTTAGACACTGGTATACATGCTGTTGACTCTTGTTTTCTTTTTAAAGCAATTATTTTAAAAATCACATGGTTCTGCATTATGTTGAAAGTCTTTGCAGTGAATGCACTTAGCTGGACAGCTCATTTCACTTCATCTTTAATGCCCCAAATAGAAGTCACAGGATAGTGTGGATTTCTACAATTATGATATATTTTTCTCTCATGGGCTACGATCCTCATGGTAGGCAGTTCAAAACCGCCAGCATCTCCATGGGACAACAACTGGGTTTCTACTCCCATAAGCAGTTACAGTCTCAGAGACCCACAGGTCACTGTGCGTCAGCATTGATTCGATGGTAGTGAGTACAGTTTATGGGTAACATCATGATAAATGGAGAACAGATTGAAGTTGTCAAGGAATTTGCCTTGATTGGATCCACCATCAATGCTCATGGGAACAGTAGTGAAAAGATCAAATGACGTATGGCATTGGGAAAATCTGCACAGCCCTCTTCAGAGTATTGAAAACAGTTTGCTTTGATGACGAAGGATGGGTCTGACCCAAGCCGTGGTGTTTTCCATTGCCTCATAGGCATGTGGAAAGTTGAACATTGAATAAGGAAGACCAAAGAAGAATCAATGTGTTTGTGGCAGTTATTTAATCTGTTGTCAATTCGAGAGTGTTAGAGTGAAGAAGTGGGGTTTAGTCTGACAATCATGTCGCAGCTTGATGACCTCTTTTGGAAGCCCTAAGGCTCCCAATAGTTCACTGGAGGCAGGACATATACTGCCTCTCTTGGAGACCCTCTATTGACCAGGCTCACTCCTTGTGAGACATTTCCATTGAGAAGACACATGAAGCTAGAGCTCTGAAGCTGGAGGAATCATGTAAAGATCCCTGCCAGAACTGAGACACTTCTACCGCCACTGGATCACAAGACACTCCCCTCACTGGCCTGTGCTTTTGGTTTCATTGCATGTGGTTTGTGAGTCTGAAGAGCAATGTATAGATTAGTATCAGATCAACATATGGGCTAATATCAAACTTAAGGACTTGATCTGCACTGGGCTGATATCTTCTCTCAATATTCGATTGCTCTTGTATACAAAGCTCTTTATTATACACATGAGCGTCTATGAATTTGTTTCCCTAGTCTACCCGAACTAACACAGTGTTTTAAATGTTGTACTGGAAAAGAATATTGAAAGTACCACAGACTACCAAAAGGACAAACAAATCTGTCTTGAAAGAAGTACGGCCAGGAGGCTCCTTGGAGGCAAGGATGGCAAGACTTCATCTTGCATGCTTTGGTCATGTTGTCAGAAGAGGCCAGTCCCTGAAGAAGAAAATCACGTTTGGTAGAGGGGCAGTGAAGGAGAGGAAGGCCTTCAAGGAGATGGACTGACACTGGCTGCAACAATAGGTTCAAGTATGGAACAATTGTAAGGATGACACAAGACCAAACAGGCTTTCATTCTGCTGTGCATAGGGCCGCTGAGGGTTGGAACAGACTTGACAGCACTGAACAATGGCATATCCTCTATTCTCAGGGAACTTAGCGTCTTCATGAGTGTGAAGCAGGTTTTACATGGTGGACACTCAAAATAGCATTGTCTCTTTCTCCTTATAAATGTCCTCCAAGACCATATACTGTTTTTTTTTTCCAAAGCAGACTGAATAATTTTGACATTCACATATAAAGGGGTTTATCTTTCCTGCTATTCTGGGACAGAATGAATGGAAGCATTGCTCTCTGTTTCATTCCAGTAGAACATCCCACGATCAGATTTGATAAAGTTCTGATTTAAATTTTATTTCAGTTTGTGGAAGGTAGTGTTTTCTAGTGCTCCACTCAGCTCCTCCTAGGGCACATTTATTTCTGCTATTCATTTGTAAACGGCATAACTAATTTAATTTAGGAGCTATAGAATGATGAAGTCACGTTAGGTACTATGGGAAGCATTGTGCTCTATCTCTTATCCTAAAAATCCACTGATTTCTCAGCGGAGGTCAGGCTGTATGTAGCCTTTTTGTATTCAACCATGATTTTTTCTAGCAAGGGACTCACAGAATGTTTTTATATCCACACCTTTTCACTCCCTGACTTTCATACAATTTCCCGTGATACCTATCCAGAGCATAGAGTGAATAAGATGTGAAAGAGTGAACAACAAAAAATATCTTCAAAGAGCTAAAAACCAAAGTGCTCCTCAGAAGCAAGGATGGTGAAGCTTTGTCTTGCTTACATTGGACATGTCATCAGGAAAGACCGATTCTTAGAAAGAGACATCCTGCTTGATAAATTAGAGGATCCACACACACCAAGGGAAATGCTCAGTGAGATGAATTGAAGCAATAGCCTCAACAAGGGGCTCAAATATATCTTTTTAAAAATCATGGAGCTGGCGGAGGATCGGGGAAGGTTCATATTATTGTACAGAAGTTGCCATGAGCTACGACAGAGAGCATTTATTTAAGGTGAGTCTGAGTGTCTACAGCAGTACAAGGGTGGGGAGCTGGTGTCATGGAGATGAACAGATATCTCCTGGTCAATGAAGGGTTGTTCTTGACAAAGCCCCCTTCAGGCTACTGTGCATATTCCTCTCCCATCTTCCTGATGGGAAGACTGCCTTCACCCTCAGGGGGGTATAGGGAAGTAGAGCAGATTCTGATCCATTTCCCCTCCTTGAGACTTAAACTTCTGGACAAAAGTCCTAGAGCTCAGAATATTGGGGAAGGGAAAGTTGCCTGGGACATTCCGTTATGCTGCCCAGGATGGCCAGCTCTATCCCACTGGGGACCATCAGTGTTTTTATTGGAGCACCTTAGATAAATACAGAGTAGTCTGCTGTCTTTGTTGCTGATTCCAACTCAAGAGGACCTTGTTTATGTCTTTGATCTTTCTGTGGACATTTGGTGCAACATTTAAAGCCAACGTTGGGGCTGAATAACTGCAAGGACTAAAAGTAAGTTGCACTTCACACCGTATGTACCGAAGAGCAAATCATCGGAGAGCCTGGATTGTAGGAGAAGGTGGTATGGGGTTGGAGGAAAGTGTAGTTACATCCTATGATATGGTGGTATGCTGACAGTCTTGCTTTCTGGAAGTGAGGAAGACTTGAAGCACTTGTTGATGAGAATCAAGAGTGAAAGCCTTCAGTACGGATCACAACTCATTGCAAAGAAGACCAATATCCTCCCTACTGGACTAATAGGTAACATTATGACAAATTCAGAAAAGGAGGAAGTTGTCAAGGATTTTGTCTAGCTTGGATCCACAATCAAGGCCCAGTGGTCAAGAGATCAAATGATACATTGCCTGGTGTGCTGCACAAGACCTTTTCTGAGTTCTGGAAAGCAAAGATGTTGTTACTTCAAGGACCGAGGTACACCTGATCCAAGACCTGGCATTTTCAATTGAGGAGCAGTGAAAAATAGGAAGACTTTCAATGAGTTGGATTGCCACTGTGATTGTAAAAATGAATTCAAACATCAGTTTTGTTCAGGGTCCCTATGAGGTGGAATCATCAGGGTGGAACCTAACAACGCAGATCGGAAATTAGCATTGCCATCCTGTTTTTACCATAACCATTTGGTGATTTGCTCAGATTCATTCTGAGCTCAGCCAAACACATTTTTCCTCCCTGGGAATATAGCAGGATGGTGTTTCCTGGGCTGTTCTCCTGGGGAGATTTTATTCCCATACCCCTTACCTCGTTACTGATTCATGGGCTGATTTGGCTAAATGAGACTGGAGGAGCAGTGAGAGGGAGGATAGCAAAGCTGGCTGCAGACTCCTTGGTGTACTCACCCTTCCGGCACTTGGCTGCCTGTCAGATCTCCACTTCACACACTGCTTTGGCTTTCCCCTTCCTCTCTTCTCTGGCCCCCAGTCGTTTGTGCTGTTCAGGTCTGCATGTAAAACTGCTCCATTTCCTGTTCATGCTCTTGTCTTTTATGCATGGTCAAGTCCTCTGCAGTTACCGGACAGCACCAGTTCACAGAAGATTGAGTAAGGAGGGAGTAGTGGGAAGGGGGGAAATGAGGAGCTAATACCAAGGGCTTACATAGAAAGAAAATGCTTTGAGAATCATGATGGCAACAAATATACAAATGTGCTTTGCATACAATGGATGTATATATGGGTTGTGATGAGTTGTATGAGCCCTTAATAAAATAATTTTTTAAAAAAATGTTGAGTACTGTGATTGGAAGGTCTTCCTATGACTGTCAGTGGTGTGCACTGCACACTGTTAACTGCCGCAGACTCGGGATGAACCCTCTGCACAATGGAGTTGGACTTTTGTGACCCATTGGGTTTCTGTTGGCTATTTTCTGGACGTTGATGATCAGGACTTTCTTCCTTGTTCATCTTAGCCTGGAAGCTCCGTGGAAACCTGTTCAGGATCACAGCAACACCCAAGCCCCCACTGACAGACAGAGGAGGGTTCTGTTATGAGGTGCTTTGGCTGGAAATTGAACCCATGTCTTCTGCATGGAAGGCGAGAATTTTACCACTAAACCATTGCAGCCACCTGATTTAGACTTATCCATGAAAAATGGACTCTCTCGATGATTCTAGTTTGTGGCGGTCATGTGCTTATGTTAATTTCATGATTGAGATGTAGGGGTGGAGTCTAGCCTGTTAATCTGGAGATAGCCATTGAGTAGCCAGTGAGGCCTCTGTGTGGGCATGGCTTTTTCCTGAGACTTCTGGGAAATCTCATGGTATTTCCCTCATGGAGATGAGAAGCTATCTCCCCAGTTGTTGGGGGTTAGTCTCAGAGACAATGAACTATGGACAAGACAAGATGGCAGCGTCCCGGGAGCTTGAGTTGCTGGAGGAGAAGCCACATGGTCTTACCATGATAGAACCAGACCTCTGACGCTGGAGAAGCCACATGGAGACCCCTGTCAGTGCTGAGTTGTGTCTACCACCACTGGATGCTGTTGATAGACATTGAGCCCTGGAAGTGAGGAGCCATGGGGGGACCCCTGCCAAAGCAGGGACTCTGCACCCACTGGCCTGTGACCTTGTGAGTCGGAAGGAGACATTACACACTAGTATTGGACATATGAGCAAATATCGGATATATGACTTTGAACTGGACTGGGTTGGGATGCTTTCTCAACATTCCATTCCTTTTGTATATAAACCATTCCTTTGTATCTATGTGCATGTCTATGAGTTTGTTTCTAACACATAGCTCAAATGGAGTGTTAAATTAGATGCCAACGTAGCTTATCTGGGAAGAGCCATTTCCAGGGATCCTCAAACTAGGGCCCAAGGGCCACATGTGGCCCGCTGAGGACATTTAACCGGCCCTCCCAGTGGTTTTGCTGCCACTCCCTTCCTGCTTAACAGCAGACTCATCTCAGGCCCACGATGAGTTTGTTCATAATTTTTTGCGTTTTTTAAAAAACTGTAGTCTAGCCCTCCAACAGTCTGAGGGACAGTGAACTGGCCGTGTTTAAAAAGTTTGAGACCTCCTGGTACACCATCATCATCACCATCACTGTATCACCATGGACACCTTGAAATCATCATTTCTGAGAACAGACTTCCAGTTACCATGGTAAGTAGGTGTTTATTCATTCATTCTTTTTTGTTTTGTTTTGTTTTGTTTTGGGGGGGGGGGCATCACTGCCCTCAGGTGGTGGGAGTAGGAGGTCCAGCCTTTGCTCCGTGGAGCTGGAATCGAACCTCCATCCCAGTGGGCCGCAGTCCCCTGCACAACCACTACGCCACCGGGGCTCCGCCTCATTCATTCTTTTTTTAATGCTTCCTAGATCTCAGGAATGCACCTGAATTCTAGCAACATCGGTGTCCATCTGGTCAATACTTGTGGCACCAGTTACCAGGTAACCAGATAGAGCAGCGCACTCTGTGGAGTTATGAGAGTTGTCACAACAAGGAAAGCTTGTGGCAGCTAACTGCTGAAACCACCTGGGTGGGGACAATAGTCCTCCAGAAAGAGATGGCTCTGCACCTCTGATGACCACGGTGGCGGTCAACTAATCTGGTGTCTATTTGAGGATTAAGAGTGTAGGGGTGGAGTCTAGCCTGACAATCTGGAGCTAGTCAATGAGACTTCTGTCTTGAGACAATGGTCGTCTCCTGAGAATTCTGGAAAATGTGGCAATGTCTCCTTGGTGGTGGACCCACGATCACTCTCGGTTCACTTCCTTGGAGATTTTCAACTGACAACCCTCGCTTGGAGACTCTCTATATAGACAAGACTCGCTCCCCGGGAGACATTGCAGTGACAAGACACACGGCAGCATGCTGATAGACCCTGAGCCCTGCAAACTACAGGAGCCACGGGGAGACCCCCGCCAGCGCTGAGATGCTTCTACCACCACTGGATACACAAGACTGTACCCACTGGCCTGTGACTGTCCTGGTGTCATTGCATGTGCTTGGTGAATCTGAAAAGGACTTTATAGATTATTATCAGACATATGGGCTAATAGCAGACTTATGACCTTGGACTGGGCTGAGATGTTTTCTTAATGTACAGTTGCTCTTGTACATAAACCTCTTTCTATATACATGTGCATGCTTATGAATTTGTTTCTCTAGTCTACCTGGACTAACACAGCCACTTAAGGTGGGACATGTGGCAAAGTGAAGGCATTCGGTTTGGTTAGACCTTGGACATGAAGAAGCAGAGAGTGGCCCCGGACGTGTCAGATGACTGGTTTGCTCTCTGTGGTCATTCCTAGGTGCTGTTCAGTCAGTTCAGACCCGTAGGGACCTTATGCACAACAGAATGAAATACTTCTCCGTCCTGTGTCGTCCTCACAACTGTTCCTCTTCTCGAGTCCATTGATGTACCCATTGTCAATCCATCTCCCTGAGCATCTTCTTCCCTTTTGCTGCCCCTCCATTGTGTCAAACACACTCGGGGTGCCTGGTTTTCCTTCTTCCCCTCTAGCGGATGAGAGGATTTTCTAGGATCTTGGTCTTATCCTAGGTCATTTATCTGTGGTTTTTGGATTTTTGCCTCAGCCTCCTCCCTTTTTCCTCCTGGCTTTAACGCTAGAGATGACTTGTCAACAGAAATGCTTAAACACAACTCCAGGCAATGTTCCAAGCCTTTATTTCTCTAATTCGTAGAAGTATACCACAGGCTGTGTTATAAGCTCAGCAGATAAGAGTTGTATAGATTGTCCTTGGCACTCACCATATGATACATAACAGAGTAGAAATGTTTGGCTTATTAACCATTGCTAGCACAAAGTACCATTTCACATTTTGTTTCTCTGATCCTGACTTTCATGAGACCTGGGAGTGGGGTTGTAAATAATGAAGACACTAACGGTTCGAGGCTCAAGACCAACCAAAGTTTCCTTGGAAGAGAGGTCTGGAGATCTTTCTATTTATGAAAACCCAGTCACGGAAAGCCCTATGAAGCACACAGTTTTACCCCTGGGGGTCATCAAGCAGGGGATTGATTTGACAACAACCAGGGAAACCAAACCAACCCAAACCCACTGCCTTTGAGGCAATTCCAACCCATAAAGATACCGCAGGACAAAGCCAAAGAGCTCTCTTGGTTTCTGAAACTATACATCTTTTTTTGTTCCCCTGATCCTTTGGAAGCTTATCTTTCTCCTCAATCTCCAGACATAGAATTGCAAAGAACTGAGGAAGTCCTTATGTCTTTACAGGAGTGGACAACCTCATCTTTCTCCAGCAGAGACGATGGTGGGTTTGAACCAACACCTGTTGTGTCAGCATCCCAATCCGTGCTTAATTCCTCCATGCCACCAGGGCTCCTTGACAACTAGTAAGCTCCATCTTATTCAAGACAAGGGAAGGAAAGCATTGTCCTGTTGCATCTAACCTTCGCTCCCTTTGAGACTAGTGCTAAAGTCAGTCTGACTTTACAAGTACTAATAGATTCCTTGCCCTGGAGTTGATGCCGACTCGGAGTGACCTTCCAGGACAGAAGAGAACTGCTTCTGTGAGGTGCCAAGATGATAACTCTTTTTGAGAGTAGAAGGCCTCATCTTTTTCTTGAGGAAGGCCTGGTGGTTTCAAACTGCGACCTGTGTGAATCACAGCCCAACATGTAACCAGTATGCCACCAGGATTCTTTCGTAAATACTGATTGACTGTTTAAAAATAAGAAGGAAGGAAGGAAGGAAGGGAAGAAGAGAATGAAAGACAAAAGAAAGAAAGGAAGAAAGAAAACCTCTGGAACATTTGAGCCAAGAATGAATTCACTCATTTGATGGATACATCCAGGGTTGTCTGGGAGTCAAAAGAGGGGAGTGTTGTAATGCCAAAGAGTTGCTGACAAAAAAGTACCTTGTTGTCCCTCTCCACATCACCTTGATTTCTTTTTCTCGTGACTTTTTTCCTCGGGTGGAAAATAATTTCATCAAGAAAACAAAAGTTTCTGCCAAAGTTTAAAAGTTTGTATTTAATGCTTTTATTAAAATAAAAAAAATCAATAGTAAACCAAGGCATGTTCCCCCCACAGACACATTTTCCTCAAATTTAGAAAGAAAAAATCCACTGGCAGGAAATGAAATATTTTCCACAGATAGGATGATTATATTTTATTGCTGCTTTGTTTAGTATAGACTTTTTTTTTTTTTTGCAATTCGGGAAAAAAATTCAAAGTGAAAAAAATTACCTAACAAAGAAGTAGTTTACATGGTCCTAACATTTAAATTGTTGCCAAAAGAAAAGATGGGGGAAAGGTTTTAAATGTAAAATATCACATAATTTCAAAGAAACTTACCTCAAAACTCTATCATTTATCATGAACTATAAGTCAACTTTCTAAATAGGACTTTATTATAAGACTGTCCTTTATTATAAGACCCTAATGGTACTATGGCATACATTTCTTAAAATGCTACGACAACAAAAAATGGGTGCTTTTTTTGCTTTTGTCTATTATGAACTTAAGCTATAGATAATCCTGGAAGAAAAAGCATAGAGTAGATATAAATGCAATAGTTAAATGATCCTGTTTGCTGATGTCATTTTCTTGTTCTAAGGAACCCGGTGGCTTTTAATCCAGCATCTTGTCTTGTTTCTTGCCTTCCTTTTTCTTCTTCTTCGATTCTGCTGGGATTGAAAAAGAAGGAAAACAGCCTTAGTAAACAGTACCTAAATAAATAAAGAAACAGTGCCAACCCAAATGAGACCCCCTGCCAGGAAGTCCATTCGAGCGGACTCAGAGCAACCTTAGGGAAAAAGAGGAGAAAACTACATGCTCTTTCTATGATTGGCCAGAAAGGAAATCCTGAGGA